>OY759262.1:64787762-64907762 GCA_963662155.1 Lamellibrachia columna
CCTGCTGTAGACTGGCGAGGCCAGACAAACATGTGCACCACGTTAATCTGCTGTGGACTGGCGATGCCAAACAAACACGTACACCACGTTAACCTGCTGTAGACTGTCGAGGCCAAACAAACATGTGCACCACGTTAACCTGCTGTAGACTGGCGAGGCCAGACAAACATGTGCACCACGTTAATCTGCTGTAGACTGACGAGACCAAACAAACATGTGCACCACGTTATCCTGCTGTAGACTGACGATGCCAAACAAACATGTGCACCACGTTAATCTGCTGTAGACTGTCGAGGCCAAACAAACATGTGCACCACGTTAATCTGCTGTGGACTGGCGATGCCAAACAAACACGTACACCACGTTAACCTGCTGTAGACTGGCGAGGCCAAACAAACATGCGCACCACGTTAACCTGCTGTAGACTGGCGAGGCCAGACAAACATGTGCACCACGTTAATCTGCTGTAGACTGACGAGACCAAACAAACATGTGCACCACGTTATCCTGCTGTAGACTGGCGATGCCAAACAAACATGTGCACCACGTTAACCTGCTGTAGACTGTCGAGGCCAAGCAAACATGTGCACCACGTTAACCTGCTGTAGACTGGCGAGGCCAGACAAACATGTGCACCGCGTTAACCTGCTGTACACTGTCGAGGCCAAGCAAACATGTGCACCACGTTAACCTGCTGTAGACTGGCGAGGCCAGACAAACATGTGCACCACGTTAATCTGCTGTGGACTGGCAAGGCCAGACAAACATGTGTACCACGTTATCCTGCTGTAGACTGGCGAGGCCAGACAAACATGTTCACCACGTTAACCTGCTGTAGACTGGCGAGGCCAAACAAACATGTGCACACCAGCCGATACAAATTATAGTATATATGATACTAGTTCAAATTTCGACTGCTTATCACACGGGCCTTTGCCTGGTCTAAGGCAATGGAAACAGCTGGCCCTTTAAATTAAAGATATAGTTTTTACTGAACATTCCAGAACCAGAACAGCCTGTCCAAATTAGACAAAATATATATTTAAACTTGCTGTTTATTTGCCATTTTTGATTTTTCTTTAACAAATGTCGTTTTACCTGGATACTCACATATTTGTATTTATTTATATTATGTCTTGAGTATTAGCAAAAATAGTCAGATATACAACATAGGACAATTTGAAAAAAAAATACGTCTTGATATAAAACTTCTGAAATTAAAGGGTCCTATTCCCCACTACAAATTTGGGGCAGTATGTGTAATTTGTCACCTTTATAATTTAAAGTCAAACACAGTATATATTTCTGAATTCCTCGCTGCAATATGCTAACAACAGCACGTTTAAGTGTAATGCCATCATCTTCAACTAGGTCAAAGAGTGAATACCCAGGTGGCTGGTGTTGGCGACTTTTCATTTGTGCGTCTGATATTTTTTCACACAAAAAAAATGTGGCATTCGTGCGCCAGTTGAGCCAGCCTAGTTCTTGGTCGTAACATAATTAAAAGTCGTTAATCCATTCTTCTTCCATTCTGCTGGGGATTAAAATTCAATAACATGATGCATTCGCAGATCAGATGTGTCGGCAACACTCACAGTTGGATGTAAGAAAACACTCGATCACGCTGTCACGGTAGTCATTATAATGTTTCTCATTCAGCCAGCATCCAGTCGTCCAGAACGCTCACCAATAATTACTATAGCGAATAGGTGTATAAAAACAAGTACAGTGTTAAAGAAAGCACCGTCACGACTTTGGGGAATAACTGTTTCACATTACATTAAATTTTTCATAATAAAATAGTTAGACAGATGTGATAGCATATTTTAATCAGCACTAACGATGAAGTGTATGTGAGACGTTGAAGTACAACAAAAGGTTAAATTGTAGATAAATATTTCGTAACCTGAGAAGGATTCAACGGAAATATTGCAGACAATAGAACAAGAAACAATATAGAAAACCATCTTGCATGAAGTGGAAGACAATGGGATGTCCTCTCTTTGGAGGACAGGGCGGAAACTGGTGACTGCGTCGAACAACGTGACACAACCAACAGAGGTACCACGTGACTGGAAAATTGAATAAATGAAGACGAACACTAGAAAACAACGCTAGACACGGATATTGTCAACGTATCATGTGCATAGATAGCCATTAAGAACATGACTTTTAAAAGCAAATATCGTAAGCATCTGTCCACGACGACAGCTCAGGCAGACATAACACCACAAATCACTCGTTATTGTGGATATAGAACAGGTCCAAATAAACAAGACCGGATTTATGTTGTACTAAACAGAGGACCAGAGTTATGTTGTACTAAACAGAGGACCAGAGTTATGTTGTACTAAACAAAGGACCAGAGTTATGTTGTACTAAACAAAGGACCAGAGTTCGAGTCCATACGTTGTTGATTCTTGGGGTAGGCAACTTCGTTCACCCCACTTTACGTGTGTCCCTTGAGACACTAACAGCCATTGGTCCCTTGTACCTGGTCTCTGTGTCAGGGTAGGGGAGACCGGGGCTTATTGTAGGGGAGACCGGGGCTTATTGTAGGGGAGACCGGGGCTAATTGTAGGGGAGACCGGGGCTTGTTGTAGGGGAGACCGGGGCTTATTGTAGGGGAGAGCGGGGCTTGTTGTAGGGGAGAGCGGGGCTTGTTTTAAGGCAGAGCGGGGCTTGTTTTAGGGCAGAGCGGGGCTTATTGTAGGGGAGAGCGGGCTTGTTATAGGGGAGACCGGGGCTTGTTGTAGGCGAGACCGGGGCTTGTTGTAGGCGAGACCGGGGCTTGTTGTAGGGGAGACCGGGGCTTATTGTAGGGGAGACCGGGGCTTGTTGTAGGGGAGAGCGGGGCTTGTTGTAGGGGAGACCGGGGCTAGTTGTAGGGGAGACCGGGGCTTGTTGTAGGGGAGACCGGGGCTTGTTGTAGGGGAGACCGGGGCTTGTTGTAGGGGAGAGCGGGGCTTGTTGTAGGGGAGACCGGGGCTAGTTGTAGGTGAGGCCGGGGCTTATTGTAGGGGAGACCGGGGCTTGTTGTAGGGGAGAGCGGGGCTTGTTGTAGGGGAGACCGGGGCTTGTTGTAGGGGAGAGCGGGGCTTGTTGTAGGGGAGACCGGGGCTAATTGTAGGGGAGACCGGGGCTAGTTGTAGGGGAGTCCGGGGCTTATTGTAGGGGATACAGGGGCTTGTTGTAGGGGAGAGCGGGGCTTGTTGTAGGGGAGACCGGGGCTAGTTGTAGGGGAGATCGGGGCTAGTTGTAGGGGAGTCCGGGGCTTATTGTAGGGGATACAGGGGCTTGTTGTATGGGAGAGCGGGGCTTGTAGGGGAGAGCGGGGCTTATTGTAGGGGAGACCGGGGCTTATTGTAGGGGAGACCGGGGCTTGTTGTAGGGGAGAGCGGGGCTTGTTGTAGTGGAGACCGGGGCTTATTGTAGGGGAGACCGGGGCTTATTGTATATATATAGGGGAGACCGGGGCGTTTTGTAGGGAAGAGACCGGGGCTAGTTGTAGGGGAGACGGGGCTAATTTTCAGTTACAGTCATTTTTGTGTGAAAAGTATGTTAGATGCATTATTTCTGTCAACGTATACAATACGTATACAAGTTTATTATTCGTGTTAATAAACTATACCAAACCATTGATATTTTATATTGTAGTTAGGTAGATAATTATGTGAAGTTTTCCAGGCTCGGTCGACTTTAACAACTAGCCCCATAAGCGGGGCAAGTTGTTACATCATATTTTTTTACCAAAGGGCACTCATTCCCCGGATTCTTACATAACAAACAATTGTGAATGGAATATGAGTTATTGAATTGAGTATGAAATAGTGAATGGAAATGTGTGTGTGTGTGTGTGTGTGTGTGTGTGCGTGCGTGCGTGCGTGCGTGCGTGCGTGCGTGCGTGCGTGCGTGCGTGCGTGTGTAATACTACGCACACGCGCACAAACATCCATATTTCAATGAATCGTGCAATATTTGTGAATTGCTCAAATAGGGCTATGCCATAGAAATTTTGCAAGATTTAACAAGATTGCCATCTAGGACAAAAAAGTTTTAGGTGGTTAAAAAGTTACTTTTGTCCACACCTCCTTAATTTCGTCTTCTAAACTCCCGATTTTTTTTCCGCTTTTGGACTTCCAACCAACTACTGTCCGTGATGATTCCATATGTGTGCTAGGTTTTCGTAAAGCGACTCTGCAACAACTTGCCCCTGTATACAACTAACCCCGGTCTCCCCTATGTAAAATATCCAACATGGGGGTAAATGGGTAATCTGTTGTGGATTCAACCACACGAGCACCCATGACGCAGCTCGCTGAATTATATTAAATACGTCGTGTGAATGCATGATTGAATGAACTTCACGATTTCAAAACCTCTCTTACGACATAAAAAAACACAGTTAATTGCGATTCTGTAAAAAAAATCTTATTTAATACCGAAGAACGAACAACATAATTACATGTAAGGCAAACATGCATATTATAGCGATTCCAAGCCAGTTTTTAAGTTAAACTTCGTTTTTAATATTAACTCTTGTCTAGCTTGTTGCCTCGTTCGCTCGCGTTCCACTTGCATAAATGTCAATACGGACACAATTGAATCACACAATCTTCTGCGTAGCAAGCGCCGCGTTTAAATATGCAAAACGTTGACGTTGCTTGAGCCAGCGACACAATCAGCGCTGGCATGACGCCGTGAAATTCATAAATGTAAAAACGGACGCCATGGAGTACATTATAAACACGTTCGATTATCGTATTATAATGCATACATTTGATTTGTAATCCGAAAGCTTGCATTTCGACGATATCATTGTTAATCCCAGAACCGTCGCATACGGCGTCTAAAACGATTAGATAAGTTACCGCCAGCCGGGCAGAACTCGGACGCCGGCGACGCTGAGCGCGCTCACTCAAAGGAACACGGACGTCCGACGCATGGCAACGGACGACAGACGGACGGACGAACCCGTCAGGTTGACCGACTGATCTCGGTTAAGCCGCGCGCTCAACAAACTGTGTCTTTTGCGGCGCGCGCGCGTATGGCCGCGCTGTAATTATACATGCCGTAAATTACGTTTTCGAAATCAATAGCCTGTCTCATCTGCTATGCCAGACAACCTCGAAGCAGCCGGCTGTTACTCGGACATCCACCGCCGCCGCCACCACCGCCGCCGCCGCCGCCGCCGCCGCCACCGACTTCCCCGCAGCCGCTGCAGCAGCCGCTCAGGCCATTGGTGCTCTCGTCTGTCGCCGCGCGCGTTCCGATGATCCAGCCCGTTCGACAGTGACTGGTGTCGTAGCGTCGACGGTCTGTCCCCACGACTGGATGTAAGCCCCGGCGTTAACACTGTTGTCCTCCCACGCGACGAGTGTCGTCTGCCCACGACCTCACGTGATCTGTCGTCTTCCCGCTACGTCATCTGCGCGTCCTCGGGACGAACATCGGCGTGGCTGCGAAACATCAACCGCTCGGACGTTTAGCGGAAGGCGGCATTTAGCGACGACCAAGCGAAGGTGGCTTTTTAATTGCCGCCACTTCACTGCGCCTGGCGCTGGAGCCCGGGGCGCTGCCACCGTCACCGATTTCTGTTGTCACTCTACAGCTAAAATGGCCGACCAGTCGTGGATAAAATGAAGCGCCGATTCTGTGAGTGAGTTGCTGTCGATGGTACGCGTGAATGTGCTCATCACTGACGACTGTCGTAGCGGATGGAATGAATTCAACAGGTAGGACGTTTTCAATGTTTTATTCGCGCGCCGCAAAAAGATGACGTTCTTGTTTCTATGGCGAGGAGCTGACTGGCTGGTGTTTCCTGACACGTAGCTACGCAGGCTGAATGTATTTATTTATGTCGGATGCCTCGTTGAGGTGAAAGTGTTCGGTGGTTTACTGGTGTAGATCTAAATCAATGTGTGACACTGCCCACTGTGTCCGACAACGAATGACCAAGAGTATGCGCTGAAAACCAACGCCCACGACTCTCGGATCGGATCGGATCAGCTCGGAGAATGAGTGACTCTGTGTGATCGTCCGTGTTTGTGTTTGTGTGTTTTTGTGTTTTTGTGTTTGTTTGTGTGTGTGTGTGTGTGTGTGTGTGTGTGTGTGTGTGTGTGTGTGTGTGTGTGTGTGTGTGTGTGTGTGTGTGTGTGTGTGTGTGTGTGTGTGTGTGTGTGTGTGTGTGTGTGTGTGTGTGTGTGTGTGTGTGTGTGTGTGTGTGTGTGTGTGTGTGTGTGTGTGTGTGTGTGTGTGTGTGTGTGTGTGTGTGTGTGTGTGTGTGTGTGTGTGTGTGTGTGTGCGCGCTAGAGAGAGACAGAGAGGGGGGAGTGAGGGAGGAACGGTGGGAGAGAGTGAGAGAGAGAGAGAGAGAGAGAGAGAGAGAGAGAGAGAGAGAGAGAGAGAGAGAGAGAGAGAGAGAGAGAGAGAGAGAGAGAGAGAGAGAGAGAGAGACAGCTTGCATGTCTATGTTCATGCGTCACAGGTCTACATAGTGCATGTTTACGTATAGCGTGCTACTTTGCTGTTCATTTCAGTGGCAAGAATGTCACATGCAACGATATATAACACAATAACGCTGGATCCGTATAGAGCGCTACTATAATATATAACACTATATAGCACTACTATATAGAACACGATAACACGGTATCCGTATAGAGCACTACTATAGACGAACCAATATAAATAATTATTGTATTCATCCGCCAATCGCTCCACGAGAGAACGTTTAATCTTGGTCGTAATTCGAACATTTCAGGTTCATGTTAAAATACTACTTGCAGTGGCGCATTCGGGGGGAGTCTTACTTGTATTCACTGGTGTAACGACGATATACTTTGCGACGAACCAGACGAGAGACACATTACGGTTACGTTCAAAACTATGGTTTACACTGAAATGTATTTTAAGAACCAAACGTGAGACGCATCCTTAATGTAAACGTAACTTCTCATATAGCGACGTAGACGTCATTGCGACAGTTTCAGACGCTGTACCCTTCACCCTCTGGCAGACGTGTACATTCCCACACCAACTTGACTTCTATGGGAAGTATTCAGCCACGCCTGAATTATTTATATCCTATATGTCTACAGCTAGGTATTTAGTTATGCGTGAACTGGAGCAATGTGGAATGGTCGAAATCGCCCAAGAAGCCCGGTTCTCTCGATTGAGAGTCACGTGTTCTTACCACCGCGCCACACACCCTTCCCGTGTGACGTCACCCAGCTCCCTGATACCCGACCCTATTTTGACGACACCTCTCCCACCAGCGCCGCCGTCGTGTCGACGCATTCACGAAAGCCGTGACACGCGACAAGAGAGGCGCCGTTACTATGTCGCTCTCTCCCGAGATTCGGCCCTGCTCTCCCGCTCACTCTACGTGCGCTAATCTCTTCTTTGCCACTTCAGCTATTTATCCACGTACACGACATCTCTAATGTCACACGAGTGCGAGTCGAAAACAACGTCACCTTGTGTATATGACCACCGCCCCGGGGCTTTGATGGCCGGTCTGTGTTCTGCATCCATTCCAGACAAATGCGGCATCTGAAATGTCGATAAGCCGAATTCGATCTGTTTTGTTCGACGTGAAGCGAGTGCATTCGAACGGCGACGTTAGCAACCCTTTGACGATGACATAGCGCATTATTATATCCACACGAAGAAGTAGAAATATGTTGGTTATCAATGTTTCCAAACGCGCAGGCCGAGTTGATGGTTGCAAATGGTACACCGAGGCTGTGTCCAGTACATTGAGGCTATGTCAGAACACTGAGGCTATGTCAGTACACCGATGCTAAGTCAGTACACCGAGGCTATGTCAGAACACTTAGGCTATGTTAGGTTGAAAGAGCTATGCAATATTTATTTCGACGACTGGATCCTTTTTATATTAATAAAGCCAATTACCGTAATCAATGATCTTTAAGTCGGTGAAATAACTGAGGGCCAAGTAGCACATGATGCACACACTACAACATGATGCACACACTACATGATGCACACAATACATGATGCCCACACTACATGATGTCCACACTACATGATGTCCACACTACTTGATGCTCACACTACATCATGCCCACACTACATGATGTCCACACTACATGATGTCCACACTACATCATGCACACACTACATCATGCCCACACTACATGATGTCCACACTACATGATGCTCACACTACATGATGCCCACACTACATAATGCCCACACTACATGATGCACAAACTACATTATGCACACACTACATGATGTCCACACAACATGATGCAAACACTACATGATGCCCACACTACACGATGCCCACACTACATGATGTGCACACTACATGATGTCCACACTACATGATGCACACACTACATGATGTCCACACAACATGATGCACACACTACATGATGTTCAAACTACATGATGTCCACATTACATGATGCCCACACTACATGATGTCCACACTACATGATGCGCACACTACATGATGCCCACACTACATGATGCCCACACTACATGATGCGCACACTACATGATGCCCACATTACATGATGTCCACACTACATGATGCGCACACTACATGATGCCCACACTACATGATGCGCACGCTACATGATGCCCACACTACATGATGCCCACACTACATGATGCACACACTACATGATGTCCACACTACATGATGCACACACTACATGATGTCCACACTACATGACGCCCACACTACATGATGCCCACATTACATGATGTCCACACTACATGATGCACACACTACATGATGCACACACAACATGCTGCCCACACTACATGATGCACACACTACATGATGCACACACTACATGATGTCCACACTACATGATGCCCACAATACATGATGTCCACACTACATGATGCCCACACTACATGATGTCCACACTACATGATGCGCACACTACATGATGCCCACACTACATGATGCGCACACTACATGATGCCCACACTACATGATGTCCACACTACATGATGCGCACTCTACATGATGCCCACACTACATGATGCCCACACTACATGATGCGCACGCTACATGATGCCCACACTACATGATGCCCACACTACATGATGCACACACTACATGATGTCCACACTACATGATGCACACACTACATGATGTCGACACTACATGACGCCCACACTACATGATGCCCACATTACATGATGTCCACACTACATGATGCACACACTACATGATGCACACACAACATGCTGTCCACACTACATGATGCACACACTACATGATGCACACACTACATGATGTCCACACTACATGATGCCCACACTACATGATGTCCACACTACATGATGCGCACACTACATGATGCCCACACTACATGATGCGCACACTACATGATGCCCACTCTACATGATGTCCACACTACATGATGCGCACACTACATGATGCCCACACTACATGATGCGCACGCTACATGATGCCCACACTACATGATGCACACACTATATGATGCACACACTACATGATGTCCACACTACATGATGCACACACTACATGATGTCCACACTACATGATGCCCACACTACATGATGCCCACACTACAAAGCTCCAATTCTCTCAAAGAGAGCTCATAAATGACCGCACACACTTGATACGCCGCTGTATCACTTGATACGCCGCTGTATTACTTGATACACTGCTGTGTCATTTGATACGCTGCTGTGTCACTTGATACGCCGCTGTATCACTTGATACGCCTCTGTATCAGGTGATACGCCGCTGTGTCACTTGATTCGCTGCTGTATCATTTGATACGCCGCTGTATCATTTGATACGCCGCTGTGTCATTTGATACGCCGCTGTATCACTTGATACGCCGCTGTATCTATCACTTGCGAGCAATACATCATCATCGTCAAACCTATATCACGTTCGCCACAAATGGGTAATTATTCTTGTATTGTCCTAATATATGCGTTCTTGAATGGGTGAAAAAATCCTTTCTCGACAGTAATCGAGTGCGAAATTATCGAAGCCAGATGAAAAACAGCGCGGGTTGGTTAGCTCCGAATTCCACGTACATTGATCGGTTCTTGCGCAGCACGGCAGAGCTGCGTCGGCGCGAATTAATTAATCTCCGTTCAACGTAACGGTATCTGGGAAGAATGCGATTAAATTCAAAATTGCATCGGAATATTACTCCGCTCCCATCGTCTCACGTCGTTCTGTGCACACGAGGCTCTGACTTACGCCGACAGACGGAGCTATTGGTGGTCACTCGGGCGGGTGAAATCGAAAATAAATGGGTATATATTATGTGTAACTTAAAATTATTATCACACAACAGGTTATTAGCTCCTGGCTTTTGTTTGGTGGACGCTCCCGCAATGGCGCAGGTTCGTCCCGGAAGACTTCTCCTTCCGCTGGGAACCGGCGAGTCCAGGAACGGTACGACGCAAGAGGAAGCCAAGAATTGATCATTTTTATTGATGGAGGACACGTGACTATTCCCTAGGACTGTTCGCGTTTGTTGCATTCCCTGAGCTGAATAATAACTGCACATGTTCCGTGACATTATTATCTCTGTTATTCGGTACATAAGTGCGTAATCTATAAACACCGTGTGTACTTTAAGTAATAACTCCAAATTTCATGTGACATTGTTACCTCAATTATTCTGTACATGAGGACATAACAATGTGTATTAACACATATACACCGTGTCATGAATGTTCAGCTTTTGAACAATATTATTATTATCAGCCGATAGTAGAGTGGTACGGTTAAGAATGTTCAATTTATCCCTTTAGAAATAAAATCTAAGCAGCTGGTAGCAGGGTTAATTTGTTTGGTTTAGCCTTCGAAACAATTTATTAGCAGTCCTGTCCAGGTCGGCTGACAGTTGGTAGTATGGCTGTCCTGTACAGGTCGGCTGACAGTTGGTAGTATGGCTGTCCTGTACAGGTCGGCTGACAGTTGGTAGTATGGCTGTCCTGTACAGGTCGGCTGACAGTTGGTAGTATGGCTGTCCTGTCCAGGTCGGCTGACAGTTGGTAGTATGGCTGTCCTGTACAGGTCGGCTGACAGTTGGTAGTATGGCTGTCCTGTACAGGTCGGCTGACAGTTGGTAGCATGGCTGTCCTGTACAGGTCGGCTGACAGTTGGTAGTATGGCTGTCCTGTACAGGTCGGCTGACAGTTGGTAGTATGGCTGTCCTGTACAGGTCGGCTGACAGTTGGTAGTATGGCTGTCCTGTTCAGGACAGCTGAAAGTTGGTAGTATGGCTGTCCTGTTCAGGACAGCTGACAGTTGGTAGTATGGCTGTCCTGTCCAGGTCGGCTGACAGTTGGTAGCATGGCTGTCCTGTCCAGGTCGGCTGACAGTTGGTAACATGGCTGTCCTGTCCAGGTCGGCTGACAGTTGGTAGCATGGCTGTCCTGTCCAGGTCGGCTGACAGTTGGTAGTATGGCTGTCCTGTCCAGGTCGGCTGACAGTTAGTAGCATGGCTGTCCTGTCCAGGTCGGCTGACAGTTGGTAGTATGGCTGTCCTGTCCAGGTCGGCTGACAGTTGGTAGTATGGCTGTCCTGTCCAGGTCGGCTGACAGTTGGTAGTATGGCTGTCCTGTCCAGGTCGGCTGACAGTTGGTAGTATGGCTGTCCTGTCCAGGTCGGCTGACAGTTGGTAGTATGGCTGTCCTGTCCAGGTCGGCTGACAGTTGGTAGCATGGCTGTCGTGTTCAGGTCGGCTGACAGTTGGTAGCATGGCTGTCCTGTCCAGGTCGGCTGAGAGTTGGTAGCATGGCTGTCGTGTTCAGGTCGGCTGACAGTTGGTAGTATGGCTGTCCTGTCCAGGTCGGCTGACAGTTGGTAGTATGGCTGTCCTGTCCAGGTCGGCTGACAGTTGGTAGTATGGCTGTCCTCGTCGGCTGACAATTGGTAGTATGGCTGTCCTGTCCAGGTCGGCTGACAGTTGGTAGTATGGCTGTCCTCTCCAGGTCGGCTGACAGTTGGTAGTATGGCTGTCCTGTCCAGGTCGGCTGACAGTTGGTAGTATGGCTGTCCTCTCCAGGTCGGCTGACAGTTGGTAGTATGGCTGTCCTGTCCAGGTCGGCTGACAGTTGGTAGTATGGCTGTCCTCTCCAGGTCGGCTGACAGTTGGTAGTATGGCTGTCCTCTCCAGGTCGGCTGACAGTTGGTAGTATGGCTGTCCTGTCCAGGTCGGCTGACAGTTGGTAGTATGGCTGTCCTCTCCAGGTCGGCTGACAGTTGGTAGTATGGCTGTCCTCTCCAGGTCGGCTGACAGTTGGTAGTATGGCTGTCCTCTCCAGGTCGGCTGACAGTTGGTAGTATGGCTGTCCTCTCCAGGTCGGCTGACAGTTGGTAGTATGGCTGTCCTGTCCAGGTCGGCTGACAGTTGGTAGTATGGCTGTCCTCTCCAGGTCGGCTGACAGTTGGTAGTATGGCTGTCCTCTCCAGGTCGGCTGACAGTTGGTAGTATGGCTGTCCTGTCCAGGTCGGCTGACAGTTGGTAGTATGGCTGTCCTCTCCAGGTCGGCTGACAGTTGGTAGTATGGCTGTCCTCTCCAGGTCGGCTGACAGTTGGTAGTATGGCTGTCCTGTCCAGGTCGGCTGACAGTTGGTAGTATGGCTGTCCTCTCCAGGTCGGCTGACAGTTGGTAGTATGGCTGTCCTCTCCAGGTCGGCTGACAGTTGGTAGTATGGCTGTCCTGTCCAGGTCGGCTGACAGTTGGTAGTATGGCTGTCCTCTCCAGGTCGGCTGACAGTTGGTAGTATGGCTGTCCTGTCCAGGTCGGCTGACAGTTGGTAGTATGGCTGTCCTCTCCAGGTCGGCTGACAGTTGGTAGTATGGCTGTCCTCTCCAGGTCGGCTGACAGTTGGTAGTATGGCTGTCCTGTCCAGGTCGGCTGACAGTTGGTAGTATGGCTGTCCTCGTCGGCTGACAATTGGTAGTATGGCTGTCCTGTCCAGGTCGGCTGACAGTTGGTAGTATGGCTGTCCTCTCCAGGTCGGCTGACAGTTGGTAGTATGGCTGTCCTGTCCAGGTCGGCTGACAGTTGGTAGTATGGCTGTCCTCTCCAGGTCGGCTGACAGTTGGTAGTATGGCTGTCCTGTCCAGGTCGGCTGACAGTTGGTAGTATGGCTGTCCTCTCCAGGTCGGCTGACAGTTGGTAGTATGGCTGTCCTCTCCAGGTCGGCTGACAGTTGGTAGTATGGCTGTCCTGTCCAGGTCGGCTGACAGTTGGTAGTATGGCTGTCCTCTCCAGGTCGGCTGACAGTTGGTAGTATGGCTGTCCTCTCCAGGTCGGCTGACAGTTGGTAGTATGGCTGTCCTCTCCAGGTCGGCTGACAGTTGGTAGTATGGCTGTCCTCTCCAGGTCGGCTGACAGTTGGGTTATTCGTTTTAGTTTAGCATTAAATACACTCTCTTGGCAGTCGACAGCAGGTTTAACCTAGGGCCCACTCTGTTTTTAACCTAGGGCCCACTCTGTTTTTAACCTAGGGCCCACTCTGTTTTTAAGCTAGGGCCCACACTGTTTTTAACCTAGGGCCCACTCTGTTTTTAACCTAGGGCCCACTCTGTTTTTAAGCTAGGGCCCACACTGTTTTTAACCTAGGGCCCACTCTGTTTTTAACCTAGGGCCCACTCTGTTTTTAACCTAGGGCCCACACTGTTTTTAACCTAGGGCCCACTCTGTTTTTAACCTAGGGCCCACACTGTTTTTAACCTAGGGCCCACTCTGTTTTTAACATAGGGCCCACTCTGTTTTTAAGCTAGGGCCCACACTGTTTTTAACCTAGGGCCCACTCTGTTTTTAACATAGGGCCCACTCTGTTTTTAAGCTAGGGCCCACTCTGTTTTTAACCTAGGGCCCACTCTGTTTTTAACCTAGGGCCCACTCTGTTTTTAAGCTAGGGCCCACACTGTTTTTAACCTAGGGCCCACTCTGTTTTTAACCTAGGGCCCACTCTGTTTTTAACCTAGGGCCAACACTGTTTTTAACCTAGGGCCCACTCTGTTTTTAACCTAGGGCCCACACTGTTTTTAACCTAGGGCCCACTCTGTTTTTAACATAGGGCCCACTCTGTTTTTAAGCTAGGGCCCACACTGTTTTTAACCTAGGGCCCACTCTGTTTTTAACATAGGGCCCACTCTGTTTTTAAGCTAGGGCCCACACTGTTTTTAACCTAGGGCCCACTCTGTTTTTAACATAGGGCCCACTCTGTTTTTAACATAGGACCCACTCTGTTTTTAACCTAGGGCCCACTCTGTTTTTAACATACGACCCACTTTGTTTGCCATTTGAAAAAATCACGGAGAATATGTTTCATTTGTCCTAAAAAGAATCTCTTAGCAGTTGATAGTGGGGTTAACCCACTGTGTTTAACATTCGCAACAATACATTACCAGTTGATAGTAGGGTTAACCCACTGTGTTTAACATTCGCAACAATACATGACCAGTTGATAGTGGGGTTAACCCACTGTGTTTAACATTCGCAACAATACATGACCAGTTGATAGTGGGGTTAACCCACTGTGTTTAACATTCGCAACAATACATTACCAGTTGATAGTAGGGTTAACCCACTGTGTTTAACATTCGCAAAAATACATGACCAGTTGATAGTGGGGTTAACCCACTGTGTTTAACATTCGCAACAATACATTACCAGTTGATAGTTGGGTTAACCCACTGTGTTTAACATTCGCAACAATACATGACCAGTTGATAGTGGGGTTAACCCACTGTGTTTAACATTCGCAACAATACATGACCAGTTGATAGTAGGGTTAACCCACTGTGTTTAACATTCGCAACAATACATGACCAGTTGATAGTAGGGTTGTGCTATTCTTTTTCAGTTTACCTTTATAAACAACATATGGTTAATATATATGGCATAGCTTTTGATACAATAACGTTACTATAGGATTACGTTATTAATATGTCCGGCTTAACCTTTGATTCAATCATGCTATCATCTGATAATTTTATTAATATATTCGTTTAGCTTTCCATACAATAATAATTTATATTATCTGATCTTGCTGTCCGTCGCAGCTACAACCATGACTGTTCCGTAGTCTAGATTGCGGGAAGGTCGGACTGCACTGAGCGAGTGGGAGCCACTGCACGGAGCACTGAGCGAGTGTTAGCCACTGCACGGAGCACTGAGCGAGTGGGAGCCACTGCACGGAGCACTGAGCGAGTGAGAGCCACTGCACGGAGCACTGAGCGAGTGGGAGCCACTGCACGGAGCACTGAGCGAGTGGGAGCCACTGCACGGAGCACTGAGCAAGTGGGAGCCTCTGATTGGAGCACTGAGCGAGTGGGAGCCTCTGTATGGAGCACTGAGCGAGTGGGAGCCACTGAATGGAGTACTTACCGCTCTTCTTCAATGTGTGTGCGTAGTCCAGGATAACGTAATTTAAAACATTTTCTTCGTAGGCCTACATAATATTACAGTTAAATGTGATACTTTGTTTAACGGCAAAAGTTAAGTGTAACTCAGTAGGAATATCATCCATACATGAAAACATATAATACGCGTACATTATTGTACTCTTGTTGTACAACGGGTGCATTCGTTGTTCTCTTGTTGTTCGACGGGTGCATTCGTTGCACTCTCGTTGTTCAACGGGTGCATTCGCAGTATTCTTGTTGTACAACGGGTGCATTCGTAGTACTCTTGTTGTACAATGGGTGCATTCGCAGTTTTCTTGTTTTACAACGGGTGCATTCGCAGTACTCTTGTTGTACAACTGGTGCATTCGCAGTACTCTTGTTGTACAACGGCTGCATTCGTTGTTCTCTTGTTGTTCGACGGGTGCATTCGTTGCACTCTCGTTGTTCAACGGGTGCATTCGCAGTATTCTTGTTGTACAACGGGTGCATTCGTTGTTCTCTTGTTGTTCGACGGGTGCATTCGTTGCACTCTCGTTGTTCAACGGGTGCATTCGCAGTATTCTTGTTGTACAACGGGTGCATTCGTAGTACTCTTGTTGTACAATGGGTGCATTCGCAGTTTTATTGTTTTACAACGGGTGCATTCGCAGTACTCTTGTTGTACAACTGGTGCATTCGCAGTACTCTTGTTGTACAACTGGTGCATTCGCAGTACTCTTGTTGTACAACGGGTGCATTTGCAGTACTCTTGTTGTACAACGGGTGCATTCGTTGTACTCTTGTTGTACAATGGGTGCATTCGTAGCACTCTTGTAGTACAACGGGTGCATTCGCAGTTCTCTTGTTGTACAACGGGTGCATTGGTAAGTCAGTGTTTACATATCCTAGTTAATGCATTTATTTTAACCTTCTGCATAATTCAAGTGGTTTGACATTTAAATCGACAATACATCGTCGCTGAGAAAAGCGTGCTATGAACATAAATTATAATAATTAACGAGTGTTGGGGATTTGCGACAAAGACGTGTACAAAATAATAATAATAATAATAATAATAATAATGTATTGTTGGCCTAACAATGACTATTCATCTACATGTTAAACAGTTTGATTACGGTAGTCATAACTGATAGAAAGATGTACATCGAGTCATGATTGAACAGATTATTCACGAGATAGTGGACTGAAGAAAGATGCAAATTATGGAAACGCTGCAGAGGCAGATTACTGCTTAAACGCCAGTCGAAATGCGTTTCGCTTAAAGAAATCGACAAAGATGTATTCTGCTGTACACGGAATATCGATGGCTAATTGCCACTTAAACGAACAGACGAGCCATGGTAACGAGAACGCCTCGGATCTAGTAGGAGAGAACGACTCGGCGCTAACGCCAATGTTTATCAGCCTCTTCGCTACGTTAACGACCTGTTAGCAAGATCGAAACGATGTCGTTATCGTCCCAGCTACAATGTCGTTATGGTCCCAGCTACAATGCCTTTATGGTCCCATCACAATGCAGTTATGGTCCCATCACAATGCAGTTATGATCCCAGCTACAATGCCTTTATGGTCTCAGCTCAATGACGTTATGGTCCCAGCACAATGCAATTATGGTCTCAGCTACAATGCCGTTATGGTCCCATCTGCAATGCCGTTATGGTCCCAGCATAATGTAGTTATGGTCCCAACTGCAATGCCCTTATGGTCCCAGCTTCAATGCCGTTATGGTCCAAGCTACAATGCCGTTATGGTCCCAGCTACAATGCCTTTATGGTATCAGCTACAATGCCGTTATGGTCCCAGCTGCAATGCCTTTATGGTCCCAACACAATGCAATTATGGTCCCAGCTACAGTGCCGTTATGGTCCCAGCTGCAATGCAGTTATGGGCCCAGATACAGTGCCGTTATGGTCCCAGCTACAGTGCCGTTATGGTCCCAGCTGCAATGCAGTTATGGTCCCAGCTACAGGAACAGCGGCAAGTTAAGCGTCACCGTCATTGGGCTACAGGAATTATCCCACAATTCCACTGTCTCTTTGCATTTGCTGCTGTTATCTGTAAAAACAAAAACAAATTCAGATGACTTCCATGTGGTTGGATTATTTCAGTTATTTCAGTAGTGAAAAAAGAAATGTTGAACATACAACATGAAGGTCACGTGTGCTGCTGCTGCTGCTGCTGCTGCTGCTGCTGCTGCTGCTGCTGCTGCTGCTGCTGCTGCTGCTGCTGCTGCTGCTGCTGCTGCTATATCTTTATGGACTGGGTATAAATAACAAGTGGACAGCACTACATGATCGTGACGTGGAGATATTCGAAAATCCTGGGTCAAAATGTCAAGGTGGATTCCAAAGCACATTTCACACGTGACAGGCGGCTGACGGCGGTGCGGAGGGGTTAGAAGCGGTCCAACATAAGGGGTCCAACATAAGGGGTCCAACATAAGGGGTCCAACATAAGGGGTCCAACATAAGGGGTCCAACATAAGGGGTCCAACATAAGGCCTCCTTGTGCGAATTCCCGCCGCGTGCAGATGATTTCGGAAGTTTGTGCAGTCACCCTTCCTCTAAACACTTGGTGGCACTCACAGACCGATCACACATATGACGTAGCCGGATTTGTCGGTCCTCTTAAAGTGACGTCATACGAGGTACCCTAGACTTTGGGAGATCGCCCATTTGTCCATTTTGTGGACATCTGTCCTCAGACTGTGAATTGTCTGTCTACTACAAAGACACGCGCAACCTTTGATACCGACTGTCCCGCATCCAGCCGGCGCAAAACAGGCTCTCGGGCGCCATTAGAAAGTGTTGCCCTGACAGTGACAGTCGCGTTGAAAGTCGATATGTTGTGCGTTTCCGATTGTTGCATTGATAGGCTTGACAACGGTGTGAAGTTCAGTGTGCAATCGAGGCAATAGCATTGCTTGCATGTGCAATGTCTCTTTTGCATATGTGGCAACATACGCATGCGCAGAAGCAGTTGAGTGAACAATTATTTGGTGGTAGGGCAGCCAGTACCCTGCCAATACAGACAACAGCACAGCAATCCAATGAATTATTGTCTGCCTGTTTTATGTTAGGCACATTACTTTTTGTCAAGTTTCTTATTTTGTTTACAATTTCAGTATAAGTATATATATGTGTGTGTGTGTGTGTGTGTGTGTGTGTGTGTGCGTGCGTGCGTGCGTGCGTGCGTGCGTGCGTGCGTGCGTGCGTGCGTGCGTGCGTGCGTGCGTGCGTGCGTGCGTGTACATCTAGTGAGTAAGCCCTGTGTATATGTGAATTCGCCAGACATTTTGCAAACACACCTCGGCAGCTGACCCGGGAGCCGCAGCCGCTCCGACGAGACAGGGCCCTATGGTCAACGCCACATGAAGCTACACGCGCGTACATGCATGTGCGGAATCGAGATGTAATTTGCTGCTCCTGCCGTCTCCTTGGTGCTTATTGATTGCAGCAGATATACATGTATACGTGTCATGCAATATTAACTGCGCTCCCCATTCAACGCTCGCTGCTCACTCTTCTCTGCCGCTTGATATATTTGTTCGAACCGCTCGTGCAGTCTCGCGGGACCGCTCGTCTACCGTGCACGTGAACGAGAAGTGTCCAGCGAGAATTGAGCGGCTAAAAGTCGTCTGCGTGTGTTTCCACTTAAATTAGAAATTGTTTGTGCAAGATATTATATCTGTCGCCATTGTGTCCGTGGAGGGCGGGCTTCTAATGCCGGGAATCACGCTTGTCTCTGTCGGTCGGTCGACCCGAGGCACTGGAACCTCCACGCGTGCTTGAAAACATGTCTATCACCCCTGCCACAACTTACGTTTATTTGTAAAGTTTGCACATATTTATTCAATTAAATAAACTCCTAATGTTTATCAAGAAATATCCAAATTCCAAAGTTGCTAAACGCACAAGCGAGTAGCCAGCCAGATTTCAGCCGGTTGGTCGTTCGGGTGGTCAGCTGGATGGCCACTCGCGTGTTTGTTCAGAAACTGTGCAATTTTTAAGTTGAAGATTTGCGCAAATGCATAAACCATACATTATTTCCATTAAAAGAATCCACTTAGTATAATATCGCCAGTGAAAGATTCACAACGCAACCATAAATACTGTCAGATATTTTCGCCAGGACGTTGCACATTTTGTTATTCGTCTTGCTGACGTTTCCCGAAATGTCCCGCGTGTTGGATCCACCCAACTGGCTATCGCGGTTGACGTATTGACGCTACGTATGACGTGACACAATCCGAATGGTGATCTTGCTAATGGTGACGTAAGTGTCTACCACGAGTGGTGAATGACCGCTAAGAAATACCACCAGGCTAAATTCGTAACGACGAGACGATAATTATTGTGCCACTCTGAAGACCGTGACGGAGAGTTAACATATCTATACATTTTCAATGAAAAATTTACATTTACAACTCTCTCGCATATATCACGCAATGAGAAAATATCGTTTGTACCCAATTATAACTAAGACAGTTGTAATTTGTTCTGAAAGGATTATATCAGTAGCAACAACGTAATGCCTTTTTATATGTTAAACGAGTACAATTACTTCAGCGGTGAAACGTCATTGCAGTAATAATATTAATTGCATTTTAACAACGTTGTTGATTCATGTCGTAGCTGTGGTTGCCATGGATCGGCGTCCAAGACTCGAACCATGTGGTCAATGCACGAGAGAATGCGAGATTTCAAAACTATGATCTCCGTTGTTGGTTGCTCACAGCGATGCTGTTTCAATATGCCACTGCGAACGGGTCTGACACAACATTGGCTGAACATAATCAGTCAATTCACGTGCCCCTTCGTATGTGAAGTTGGTTCGACTCTTCAATCACGTTGCCAACGAACAACATTTGCATTATTGACAGGAGCGAGTCCGCGAAGATAAAATGGTCGCTCCGTGTGACATGTTTGACGTTCAACATCTAACTACAAAACCTGGTCTTCCACCAAAGGTACAAACAAGTCGTTCATTAATGGGCTTCATAGACATGCAAGCTCTCTCTCTCTCTCTCTCTCTCCCTCTCTCTCTCTCTCTGTATATATATATATATATATATATATATATATACATATCTCTCTGTATATATATATATATATATATATATATATATATATATATATATATATATATATATATATGTATATATGTATATATGTATATATATATATATATATATATATATATATATATATATATATATATATATATATATATATATATATATATATATATATATATATATATAAAGGTATGTATATATATATATATATATATATATATATATATATATATATATATATATATATATATATATATATATATATATATATATATATACGGGAACTGTGTTTTGTTTCAGACGGGAACTGTGTTTCTGTTGCAAAGTAAGACAACTCGACGGTTAAACAGAAGCATTCACGTTACACTTAAAGCGAGCTGTGTCGACACTACACAGGGGGCGAATTATGGCAACTTCGATGATGTAACTACTCATAATATTGCGAAATAATCCACACATGAATTTACCTAGAATGGTGGTTCCCGGAGATGCACTTCCCAAACAGCATAAGAGTTATCTTAATTAGCTCCTTACATATTTGACAGAAAAAAAATCGTATAAACGCTTACATCGCACATCGAAGAAGCAAGCACAATGTTCTTGTTGTGTCAACTATGTTTGATCCGATGACAGAAACATAATCAGTCACACACAGGCATAGAGATCGTCCAGAATGGCAGACGTTACTGGCCTTATGCGCCAATTAAGGTGCGAAGCGGATTAGTAATTAAGTAAGTAAGTAAGTAAACATACTCCATAAAACCACAAATGTATGTTGAACGTTTTGAAACACACTACATCGGTAACCGCACTAGGTGTTGTTGCGTTCAAATACACAAGTAATAATAATATAAATAGAAAACAACGCCGTAAATATAACTGATTTCATATTAGCGTAGGCCGGAAGTGCAACATAATTGAACGCCTGGGGAGCGAACACAAAGTGGGTGTAGACCACTATGTGGCAAAGCAACGACGGACGTTGCTCTGTGGTTTGTCCCAGCAGCGAGTGGGCGTAGATTGTTATTGCTTAGTCAGAGCTCGAAGAAGAGCCATTCTTATCGAGTCGTTATAACACCATGAAGCGCTCAAAGTTTGGCCTATAACAGTGGTGATTTATCGGTACCTAACCTGACCATGAAAACAGCCACTCATCGCCATTTTCACTCCCACATGTCATCATCATCATCATTACCAATGTACAGTATCTAAACACTTTTAGTAGCTAAAAATGCCGCCAACTTGCACAGAACCGCTCCAAACTGTTGTACACTGTGTGAATAGTCGCACGATTCTCCTGTGGCGCATTGTTTCGTCAACAACGCGTGTATTCCGTAGGTTAGCACCGATTGTTTACAAATACACGAAGAGACGTTTTGCATGACAATAGGTCACATTTGGCATCACAATAGGTCATTATGCTTAGGTCACAATCAGTATCTTAATCTAAGTTGTCTTTGTGCATACCAATCGCAACATCTATCTCAGTGGGTCACTCGACCAACAACTTGCATCTTCTCTAACATGCCTCGTCACAGGTTCTGTGACGTGCCGATTGATTGACGTTTCACTGGCTGGATTATTGATGAGAAAAAATAGAAGCAGCTTGACTTACCAATGATTAACCGGTACAACGCTCCTTGCCAAATTCACCACTAGTGTTAGACAGCACATGCCAACTGATCTAGATCAGATTGAAAATTGTATTTTACATAGTCAACTTAGCAAACGAATAACCGATTTTGTTTAAAGTATGCAGGAATTTCATAGGTATTTTTGCGTTCAGCTGTTGCCATGGATATGTAGTGGTAGCCGCTTGTTCAGAGCCTCTCCGTGTACAGATGAAAGTGGTGTGACAACAAGTGGGAGGTTGGCCCAGGTGGGAGGTTGGCCCTAAAATGGTGCCCCCCCTACAACACCCCTCGTAAGTGGGAGTTTGGCCCCACAACAGGTTGAAGATTGGCGGACTCCTGCCATGCGCCATCACAGCAGCCATCACAGCAGCCATCACAGCAGCCACCACATCAACCATCACAGCAGCCACCACAGCAGCCACCACAGCAGCCATCACAGCAGCCATCACAGCAGCCACCACAGCAGCCATCACAGCAGCCATCACAGCAGCCATCACAGCAGCCATCACAGCAGCCAACACAGCAGCCACCACAGCAGCCATCACAGCAGCCATCACAGCAGCCATCACAGCAGCCAACACAGCAGCCACCACAGCAGCCACCACAGCAGCCATCACAGCAGCCATCACAGCAGCCATCACAGCAGCCATCACAGCAGCCATCACAGCAGCCATCACAGCAGCCATCACAGCAGCCATCACAGCAGCCACCACAGCAGCCATCACAGCAGCCATCACAGCAGCCATCACAGCAGCCAACACAGCAGCCACCACAGCAGCCACCACAGCAGCCATCACAGCAGCCATCACAGCAGCCATCACAGAAGCCATCACAACAGCCATCACAGCAGCTCGCGAACAGCTCCCGGTGAAAACATGAAAGTACCTAATAAAACAGACAGTAATTATTGAAACTTGTATCGCGAGGCCACTGTCATGTGTCGCTCACATTAAGCACAGTAAGTTTGCAAACCTACTTAGGAACGTGTGTTGATAATATACTGCTATGTCGACTCATACTTTAACTCACAAAATACATGGTATGACCACGTGACCAACACTATTGTTTTTACGTAACCAACATTATACTGTATATATATATATATATATATATATATATATATATATATATATATATATATATATATATGTATATGTATATGTATATGTATATGTATATGTATATGTATATGTATATATATATATATATATATATATATATATATCCTCCACTTAGAGTAACAGAAGCGTGTATCAACTACAAAACACAATATTATACAGCAGGCCTGTTTGGAATTATCTATTTGTCTGCATTATAACGAGTTGCTAATACACACCAAATTATATCATAACCTGAAACGGACGGCAAATCAAACCACAATGTACCCCAATAATAATACTATTATTAATAAAAACATTTATTCACGATAAACCTGATCAAATGTACATTTGATCTTACTAAGAATCATGAATTTAAAACATAAATATACATACATACGTACGTACATACATACATACATACATACATACATACATACACACATACATACATACATACATACATACATACATATATATATTAATATATATTAATACATATTATTAACAATAGTATTATTATTGGGGTACATTGTGGTTTGATTTGCCGTGCGTGTCAGGTTGTGATATAATTTGGTGCGTATTAGCAACTCGTTATAATGCAGACAAATAGATAATACAAAACATGCCTGCTGTATAATATCGTGTTTTATGGTTCAAATGATACACGCTTCTGTTACTCTAAGTGGAGGAAATAGTTTGGTTATCAGCGACAATACATAACGGGGCTCTGGAACGTTCGCGGGAGGCCGAATCCCTGAGGTATCACTGACGTTGCGAAAAGAGCGACACGCTCGTCGTAGAGTGATTCAGGATCGATAGCGCAAGAACACGGAGTAGGATAAAGCGGCGTAATTACGTACGAACTACGGATTATGGACACGTTACACCAATATACGTGAGTAGGACCTACGGCAGAGTCAACATATAGGACAACTCTGCCGCATCTGTTCTTGTCGAAATGAAACAGTTCGTAAAGGCTGGCCGTATAAGTACGCCGGTGAATGACGTTGCTTTGTATAGGACGTAGTTTTAACTTGCCATGTTTCAGAGTCAGATGAACACAAACCTGGTGCGCCACCTAGCGAGTAAGGGAATCGCTGGAAAACAGAAACTAGGAGCGCGAAGGCCGGGGTAACATGTAGTTGGTCCGCAGTGGGCAGACGTCGGCTGGCGAACCAGCACTTCTCAGTTGTGTCCAGTTATAGATTTTTAATGCCGCAATTTGTTAAGTATTCCTGAGTGCACTCGCGCTTAGGCGCGAGGTCCCCGAAGTGCGACTGCGCATATTGGCTCGAGCGTTTATTGGCGTCATCTGTTGCGGCAGTAATCAGTCAGGGTGGTCTCCGCGCGACGCTCGCGCTCCGGCCGCAGCCGATCGGCCGACACTTCAATAGCGGCGCATTCAATGATTTATAACGGTACGCCGAGACCGACGCTACAGCACCGGCATCGGGGCCGTGGCTGCAGCGAATCCCAACGGAATATCACTGCCGCTGACGCTGCTCTTATGTACAGCCAGATATACTTCCGTTTTTATGACACAAGGATTACTCGTCGCTAATATCGTGTATTCGTCTTGGCGTCTACATACTTTCGTCTACAAGCATCGATTTCAATACATAGAAACGACTGTGTGTTGTGGACACAGTGACATGATTGGCTGATGCGTCTGACACGTGACATCGACGTAGACGCGTTCAAATATATGTGTGCGGGGACGGCAGGCTGGTGCCCTGAAAACACGATGTTGTCACTGAAAACGAGAACTTACAAAATACACTTGGAAATGTTGCAATAACATCCCGCCACCAAACGACGATCGGTGTGTCGTATTTCTATTAATTAATCATGACACTGTAGCCGTCATATATCTAAATGCCTTTGTAGTGTTTTTTAATGTCGTCAACGTTTTTGTTTTACTGTGTTCATACATATTCACACAAAGCGATAGATAAATTCCATATATACACATTAAGGTGTCAGCACGATAGATTGCTTCAATCTTCTTGTTTTCCATCTGCCAAATGCTTGCCTGAGTAGGCTCACTGTTTCACTGCAATGCCAAGTGTCGCTGTTTCACTGCAATGCCAAGTGTCGCTGTTTCACTGCAATGCCAAGTGTCAATGTTTCACTGCAATGCCAAGTGTCGCTGTTTCACTGCAATGCCAAGAGTCGCTGTTTCACTGCAATGCCAAGTGTCGCTGTTTCACTGCAATGCCAAGTGTCGCTGTTTCACTGCAATGCCAAGTGTCACTGTTTCACTGCAATGCCAAGTGTCGCTGTTTCACTGCAATGCCAAGTGTCGCTGTTTCACTGCAATGCCAAGTGTCAATGTTTCACTGCAATGCCAAGTGTCGTTGTTTCACTGCAATGCCATGTGTCGCTGCCACTTTCCTCGCTGTGTCATGTATTGTTGTCACCCCTCCTGCTATGTTGCCTATCGTTATCACCCTCCAGCTACGTGCCGCTGACACCCCTCGTCGTCCAGTTACAAGTATGACAATCATACAGCAGAAACATTCGCCTTTAATCACATTCTCGTTGATATCAGTTGTTATCTCTCCGTTGATCTCCATCTGCTGCAGTGGTCGCACGAACGCTTGTGCTGCGGCGACACTCGTCTCAGATACGGCTAATGCCACAGATACCAGCCATTGATGGCACGAACAGAAATAGACGGGGTTATCTGGTTTATTAGGCATGTGAGATTACCATTGTGTTCGTTTCTCTCCATCCTGCGCCTCGATAGAATTCGGTAATCTGGCCTCAGAGCTATACATTAAATCCTTATATATAAATATATTAACATGTTGTATATGCAGTAACTGTGCACCCTGCATTGCTTGTGATAAACACGCTACTACGTTCCGATGACTGATCATCTTCGTCTCTAATCGATAGGCGTGCGAGAAAATGCGAGAAAATATGGACGTTTAGCAAAATCGTTAATGTAGTAATAATTTTACACACGTCATATTTTGGATTATGTTTGCATTCAACAAATACAAACACACACAAGGCACGCACGCACGCACGCTCGCACGCACGCACGCACGCACGCACGCACGCACGCACGCACGCACGCACGCACGCACGCACGCACGCACGCACGCACGCACGCACGCACGCACGCACGCACGCACGCACACCATAGCAATATTCGCCATAAGGTTAAGGAAGATATTATATATTTACAAATATTATTAATAAAGCAGCAATACACGTCTAGATAGATCAAGCCCTTTCATGTGTACCGAAACACTGCGCCGTCTGTACTGATTCTAATAAAATTCGTCATCTGTGAAGCGTCACCGATAGACGATGGTAGAGACGGCGAACGGAGACTGCGTCGGTCTGCCGTTAGAGACGAGCGGGTCAGCGCGTGGGGGGAGGGGCGACATGTGACAAGGCTTTCATGCGCCACACCAGCGAAAGGCCGTAAGCTGACAACGTCTGTACTTAGTCTCTCGCGTCTAACGCTTTGCGCCAATGTTTTGCGAGAATTCACAGAGCCGTCCTGGATTGAAACAGGAGCTGTAGTTTATAGTTAGCTTATTACAGTACCCTTGTCGCGCTGACTATCCGCCATTTTGCGGCAGCGCGTAGTTCCAGATTCAGCCTTGTTGTTGATGTTGGTATGGAAGCTAACCCGTTACAACGGTAGATCGAGTGAAATCGTTGTACGCGTGCGAAAACTGCTATATAGATATATACGTTATGCTATGATTTTGCAATTTATATATCAGATTTATGGACCACTATTTTGGAATTTTTATGTTAGCTATAAGCTACGATCGATAGGAGCTAAAAGACGACGGAACAAATGAGATAATGGTTGTAGTAAATCCTGTGATTAATATTAAGTGTAGATCTGCGTGCTGGTCTAACCACGTGTTGATGAAGGTATCTTGGACTGTTGCATTAGACATGGTATTTATTCAAGAAACTTATTTGTATTCTCCGAATATTTCGCCCGAGTCACTCAGCCTTCGTCAGCGCAGTGACGGCCTCGCCCAGCTCTGCGGGTGTTTATTGCTTCCTCGATGTTTCTCCAACATCAGTTCTCCTCGTGGTCTCACCAATATCCTGGGTTTAGGAGACGACCTCCAGGGTGTAGCTGTATGTGACAGTACGACCTCCAGGCTGTAGCTGTATGTGACAGTACGACCTCCAGGGTGTAGCTGTATGTGACAGTATGACCTCCAGGCTGTAGCTGTATGTGACAGTACGACCTCCAGGGTGTAGCTGTATATGACAGTACGACCTCCAGGGTGTAGCTGTATGTGACAGTACGACCTCCAGGGTGTAGCTGTATGTGACAGTACGACCTCCAGGGTGTAGCTGTATATGACAGTACGACCTCCAGGGTGTAGCTGTATGTGACAGTATGACCTCCAGGGTGTAGCTGTATGTGACAGTACGACCTCCAGGGTGTAGCTGTATGTGACAGTACGATCTCCAGGGTGTAGCTGTATGTGACAGTACGACATCCAGGGTGTAGCTGTATGTGACAGTACGACCTCCAGGGTGTAGCTGTATATGGCAGTACGACCTCCAGGGTGTAGCTGTTTGTGACAGTACGACCTCCAGGGTGTAGCTGTATGTGACAGTACGACCTCCAGGGTGTAGCTGTATGTGACAGTACGATCTCCAGGGTGTAGCTGTATGTGACAGTACGACCTCCAGGGTGTAGCTGTATGTGACAGTACGACCTCCAGGGTGTAGCTGTATGTGACAGTACGATCTCCAGGGTGTAGCTGTATGTGACAGTACGACCTCCAGGGTGTAGCTGTATGTGACAGTACGACCTCCAGGGTGTAGCTGTATATGACAGTACGACCTCCAGGGTGTAGCTGTATGTGACAGTACGACCTCCAGGGTGTAGGTGTATGTGACAGTATGACGTCCAGGTTGTAGCTGAGTGACAGTATGGCCTCCAGCGTGTAGCTGTATGTGACAGTACGACCTCCAGGGTGTAGCTGTATGTGACAGTACGACCTCCAGTGTGTAGCTGTATGCGACAGTACGACCTCCAGGGTGTAGCTGTATGTGACAGTACGACCTCCAGGGTGTAGCTGTATGTGACAGTACGACCTCCAGGGTGTAGCTGTATGTGACAGTACGACCTCCAGGGTGTAGCTGTATATGACAGTACGACCTCCAGGGTGTAGCTGTATGTGACAGTACGATCTCCAGGGTGTAGCTGTATGTGACAGTACGACCTCCAGGGTGTAGCTGTATGTGACAGTACGACCTCCAGGGTGTAGCTGTATGTGACAGTACGACCTCCAGGGTGTAGCTGTATATGACAGTACGACCTTGTGGGGCGCGATAGCATACCGGTTAGAAGGCCGGACTCTCAATCGAGAGAACCCGGTTTCAAATCCCACTGCGGTCGCTTCGAACCTTTGGCAAGTTTGATCACCCCACGTTGCCACAGTTCACTCAGCTGTATAAATGAGTACCTGGCAATACAGACAGTGGTGGATATGTGAACGAATAGCCTTCGCGCAGCAATTGCAGCGTGGCTGAATACTTCCCAAAGAAGTTGAGATGGCCTTGGAATGAACAGGTCTGCCAGAGGGTGAAGTGTAAAGCGCTTTGAGCAGTCCTATGGACCGGATACAGCGCTATATAAGAACGTACCTTTACCTTTTACCTTTACCTCCAGGGTGTAGCTGTATGTGACAATATGACGTCCAAGTTGTAGCTGAGTGACAGTATGAGCACTTTAGTAAACTTAGTAACAGGAAAATTTTATTAATTCTGATCTTATTGGTGTCTTGAATGGTGTATGCACGCCTGTAGCTTAGGATTATATTATTTTATTATATTAAGATGATGTTGAGTATTTTACAAGCTCGGTGCAGTAATCATGGAAAACGTGTTTTTCCGGAATCATCGTTCTGACATGTTATGATATCTGGCGTATATCGTATCACAACAACAGCGAACAGTTGACCGGACAACGTTTGAAAGGACACGCTAATACAATGATTCGGTGCGTGATTAGTTCTCTAATTTCATCGCATTTCGCCGAATCACGATCACTAGCAGCTGTGGCCGCGTCCATATCACTGTCCGCGCGGGGCAACACGGTGCAATACGGGCGATCAGTGTCGTCAAACAAGACTCGTTGGTTGACCGCTGGACGAGTGGCCGTTAGTGCGGTCGCTGGCCTGACTGCTGGTGTCGCTAGAACGACTCGCCAACCACCCCGATCGATACGTTATCGATAATGTATAACGGTTATTTGAACAAGGATTCCGAATAAATAACGATGTTTTGTGGCGTTCTCCGCTTTGACTTCGATGTCTTCGCATTGGGTCGACATTCTTCAGATCGATGCCGCATCCCGCGCAGTGTCGGAAGTGCCGAAGCTCGCCCGGCCGTCCAACGTCGGGCCTCCTCACACGGCGGCACAGACCCGGGCTCGGCTTGTGCGGATATTCTTTAAAAGGAATCTATAACCCAAATTCTGTCATATTGCATGTTGTCACTACAGGAGTATTTTGTCTTAAGAAAAATGTAACATTTCATCTTCAAAGTTAAGATTTACCGGTCGTTTTTTTGCCGTTCATCAATCTCTATATCGGGCTTATGTCGTAGATGTGGCATATTTAAAATCATCGCCAAATCGAATATTTTCTATAATATTAAAACATGAAAGATCGCGATAGCAATAGGCTTTGTATTTTATTTTGTAACAACAGATACTCATTATAATTAGTAACAAAGTCAGTAGCGCAATGTCTCAACCTCTGTAGCAATGTCTAAACCTCTGTGACAATGTCTCATCCTCTGTGGCAATGTCTCAACCTCTGTGGCAATGTCTCATCCTCTGTGGCAATGTCTCAACCTCTGTGGCAAAGTCTCAACCTCTGTGGCAATGTCTCAACCTATGTGGCAATGTCTCAACCTCTATGGCAATGTCTCATCCTCTGTGGCAATGTCTCAACCTCTGTGGCAATGTCTCAACCTCTGTGGCAATGTCTCATCCTCTGTGGCAATGTATCAACCTCTGTGGCAATGTCTCAACCTCTGTGGCAATGTCTCAACCTCTGTGGCAATGTCTCAACCTATGTGGCAATGTCTCAACCTCTATGGCAATGTCTCATCCTCTGTGGCAATGTCTCAACCTCTGTGGCAATGTCTCAACCTCTGTGGCAATGTCTCATCCTCTGTGGCAATGTCTCAACCTCTGTGGCAATGTCTCAACCTCTGTGGCAATGTCTCATCCTCTGTGGCAATGTATCATCCTCTGTGGCAACGTCTCATCCTCTGTGGCAATGTTTCAACCTCTGTGGCAATGTCTCATCCTCTGTGGCAATGTCTCAACCTCTGTGGCAATGTCTCAACCTCTGTGGCAATGTCTCAACCTCTGTGGCAATGTCTCATCCTTTGTGGCAATGTCTCAACCTCTGTGACAATGTTTCAACCTCTGTGGCAATGTCTCAACCTCTGTTGCAATGTCTCATCCTCTGTGGCAATGTCTCAACCTCTGTGGCAGTGTCTCAACCTTTGTGGCAATGTCTCAACTTCTGTGGCAATGTCTCATCCTCTGTGGCAATGTCTCAACTTCTGTGGCAATGTCTCAACCTATGTGGCAATGTCTCAATCTCTGAGGCATTGTCTCAACCTCTGTGGCAATGTCTCATCCTCTGTGACAATGTCTCATCCTCTGTGGCAATGTCTCAACCTCTGTGGCAATGTCTCAACCTCTGTGGCAATGTCTCATCCTCTGTGGCAATGTATCATTCTCTGTGGCAATGTCTCAACCTCTGTGGCAATGTCTCATCCTCTGTGGCAATGTCTCATCCTCTGTTGCAATGTCTCATCCTCTGTGGCAATGTCTCATCCTCTGTGGCAATGTCTCAACTTCTGTGGCAATGTCTCAACCTATGTGGCAATGTCTCAATCTCTGTGGCATTGTCTCAACCTCTGTGGCAATGTCTCATCCTCTGTGACAATGTCTCATCCTCTGTGGCAATGTCTCAACCTCTGTGGCAATGTCTCAACCTCTGTGGCAATGTCTTATCTTCTGTGGCAATATATCATCCTCTGTGGCAATGTCTCAACCTCTGTGGCAATGTCTCAACCTCTGTGGCAATGTATCATCCTCTGTGGCAATGTCTCAACCTCTGTGGCAATGTCTCAACCTCTGTGGCAATGTCTCAACCTCTGTGGCAATGTCTCATCCTCTGTGGCAATGTCTCAATCTTTGTGGCAATGTCTCAACCTCTGTGGCAATGTCTCATCCTCTGTGGCAATGTCTCATCCTCTGTGGCAATGTCTCATCCTCTGTGGCAATGTCTCAACCTCTGTGACAATGTCTCATCCTCTGTGGTAATGTCTCATCCTCTGTGGCAATGTCTCAACCTCTGTGGCAATGTCTCAACCTCTGTGGCAATGTCTCATCAACTGTGGCAATGTCTCAACCTCTGTGGAAATGTCTCATCCTCTGTGGCAATGTCTAAACCTCTGTGGCAATGTCTCAACCTCTGTGGCAATGTCTGATCCTCTGTGGCAATGTCTCATCTTCTGTGGCAATGTCTCAACCTCTGTGGCAATGTCTCAACCTCTGTGGCAATGTCTCAACCTCTGTGGTAATGTCGCAACCTCTGTGGTAATGTCTTATCCTCTGTGGCAATATATCATCCTATGTGGCAATGTCTCAACCTCTGTGGCAATGTCTCAACCTATGTGGCAATGTATCATCCTCTGTGGCAATGTCTCAACCTCTGTGGCAATGTCTCAACCTCTGTGGCAATGTCTCATCCTCTGTGGCAATGTCTCAATCTCTGTGGCAATGTCTCAACTTATGTGGCAATGTCTCATCCTCTGTGGCAATGTCTCATCCTCTGTGGCAATGTCTCAACCTCTGTGGCAATGTCTCATCCTCTGTGGCAATGTCTCAACCTCTGTGGCAATGTCTAAACCTCTGTGGCAATGTCTCATCCTCTGTGGCAATGTCGAAACCTCTGTGGCAATGTCTCAACCTCTGTGGCAATGTCTCAACCTCTGTGGCAATGTCTCATCCTTTGTGGCAATGTCTCAACCTCTGTGGCAATGTCTCAACCTCTGTGGCAATGTCTAAACCTCTGTGGCAATGTCTCAACCTCTGTGGCAATGTCTCATCATCTGTGGCAATGTCTAAACCTCTGTGGCAATGTCTCAACCTCTGTGGCAATGTCTCATTCTCTGTGGCAATGTCTCAATCGCTGTGGCAATGTCTCAACCTCTGTGGCAATGTCTTAACCTCTGTGGCAGTGTCCAGTACAACAGTCGTCCAGTTAGTCGGTGAACTTCGTTATACATTCCCTTTAAAGCGAAACAAAAGTAATGGTTTTGGGGCAATGCACATAAACGACAAAAAACTAACCATTTACAACTACGATAAAGGATATCATACTAGTGATTTTCTAAAAGCGGGATATTCTGGTAAAATTTCAATTGTCCTGGCAGCTGACAAGTTTATTGGACTACTAATAAGCGCATGTGAATTCTTTGAAAAATGAGCAGGTAGACTTCCGCTACGACGCATTAAGTTCCTCGACCAAAATCGAAGGGCCAGCGGACATATACACAAGCAGCGAAAACTCTCAGTCAAGCGAGCTGCTAAGTCATAATGGAACAAGTTTGGTAAGCAAAGACAAAGATACGTTACACCAGTTGAGCTTGGGCGCAAACAACATGGTCATATCGTACTGTCAAGTATAGGACTAGGACTTTGCTTTAAATACACTGTGAAAGAGCCGGAGAAACAGTAGGTCGACCTAGACATCAACGTGGTCTCGTTGGCCAGCAGCGCACAGACGTAATCCAATCGAGTTTTCTCACTCCAGACGTTTTATCGCATCGCGACGTCTCGCCTATTACAACTGACGTGCTTGGTCGGTCTAAGGGCCAGTCGTTAGATGTGCGTTGTCACAGCGTGTTTACCTTTGCACACGTGTCGATGGCTCGGGAAAAAACAACCGTATTTCAACCCTTTATACACGAATTTTGCCGTGATGATCATAATCTGATCAGATCGAGTTGGGGGTAAACTTTAATTTGTGTCTACACTTTAGTATAATTTGAAACTGTTTCTGTGGAAACAAATCCTGCACAGTGTACTAAGCATGTGAATATAACCAAAGTGACCGCTTCTTGTGTTTTTTAATTCACAATATATATGCATATCAGCTTGTGCTCTTAAGTGCCCCCTCCACGGACGCCCATGCGCGCGCACACACACACACGCACACGCGAACGCGCACGCGCACGCACACGCACACGCACACGCACACGCGCACGCACACGGGCACGCACACGCACAAGCACACACTGTCCAGTGACGCGGACCCGATATGAACCGCTCCAAACGCAGCATCGCCAATTCCGGACATGAACGCACATTGATTTTTGCGCCCCGTTCTGCATCTTCAGGCTAAATGTATTCCGGCGTTTCGGACGCCGCTAAAATATAAAACACGCCCCCGGCCGGCGAGCACGCCATTTTGATTATGCGAATTAAAGGATTCAGCAGGGATTTACGCTTCCCATTGGGAGCAGAGGAGGGACTCTCACTGGAGGGACTCGCTCCTGACTCTTGATTGCTCGCAGTAGACGCAGTCTCCGGTCCGTGGTCCGACTCCAACTTGCTCCATCATTCTCGCATCACATGGCCGCCGAGATGGCGTAGGTCGCTGCTCTGGCTTATATATTCCTTCTGAGCTGTTGCATAATTCCACGTCAGGAATAAGGATACGTTTATTTGTCCCAATGACAAACAGAATAATTCGTGGATAATATAAGTTGAAATTTTTTTAAATCATCAAAAATTTAACAATACATTGAGCAGTGCAAATATAAGAGGCAATGTTGACTGTGTCTATGGGACGGGACACTCCTACTGTGTCTATGGGACGGGACACTCCTACTGTGTCTACGGGACGGGACACTCCTACTGTGTCTATGGGACTGTGTCTATGGGACGGGACATTCCTACTACTGTGTCTATGGGACTGTGTTTATGGGACTGTGTCTATGGGACTGTGTCTATGGGACGGGCCACTCCTACTAACACCAACGTTGGTCGTTGGGACCCACCCTTTACATACTTAGAAACATACTGATGCACGTGCAAAACCCCAGTAATAATAAACAATCGAAACAAATTGCTGTGTCCAAATACTAGTACATGTACATTTCTTGGCATTTACATTACAATATATCTCGACTAATATGGCAGTTTAGAATTAAAAAGATTTAACAAGATTTAACAAGATTTGCCATCCAAGCCAAAGGCCCAGATGGCAAGTGGACAAGGAAGCCATTGGCTTATCGAGAGTCCAACAATGTTCATCTACTTATAGCCCGCCCTCCTGAGATATGTGTCAACCTTGTTTTTAAACATATTCACGCTGCTAGCAGTTACACAATCTGTAGACAATTTGTTCCATTCATTTATTGTCCTCTGTGAGAACGAGTGCTTCCTGATGTCCAATCTACATTGATCCTTTGCTAATTTTACCTCATGTCCTCTAGTTCTGCTATCCTTCTTGAGTGAGAAAAACATATTTCTATCAATATTTTCATACCCATTCAATATCTTAAAAACTTCAATCTGATCTCCTCTTAACCTCCTTGTCTCTAGAGTTGTTAAACCACATTCTTTCAGGCGTTCTTCATAACTAAGGTCTCTCAGTTCTGGAATCATTTTAGTTGCTCTCCTTTGTATGCGTTCAAGCGTATCTATATCCTTCTTACGATATGGTCTCCATGCTTGTATACAGTATTCTAAATGAGGTCTAACTATTGCTTTATAAAGAGGTATAATTAACTTTTTTCCCTTGTATGTTATGTTTCTTCTAATCAATCCAAGAATTTGATTACCCTTTGAAGCTGCAATACCACACTGCTCTGAAACTTTCATATCAGCGCTTATTGTAAATCCTAAGTCCTTTTCTTTTACAGTAGTACCCAGAACAGTATCTCCCATTTTATAGTTTACATTCAAGTTCCTATGTCCTGTATGTAGGCATTTACATTTCCCAAAATTGAACAACATCTGCCATTTCTCAGACCATTTCACTAATCTGTCTAGATCGTTTTGTAAATGTTGTTTATCACCATCAGTATTAACCTTTCTAAACAGTTTTGTGTCATCCGCAAATTTCAGTACGTTACTTGTTATACTGTCGTCCAAGTCATTGATATAAATTAAGAATAATATAGGTCCTAATACTGATCCTTGAGGTACCCCTCTCAAAACCTATTTCCAATTTGAAACTTCTCCATCTACTACAACTCGTTGTCTTCTGTCAGTCAGCCATTTTTCTATCCAGGCAGTTATGCTATCCCCGATACCATGGGCTTTTAATTTAAGTAGTAATCTTTGATGTGGCACTTTGTCAAAAGCTTTCTGAAAATCTAAGTAGATAATATCTACTGGCGATCCCACCATAGGAATTCCACCATATGGTCTTTAATTAACCTTTCTAATAATTTACAAATCACTGACGTTAAACTCACTGGTCTGTAATTCTCTGACTTATTTCTCGAACCCTTTTTAAATAATGGTATGATGTTTGCTTCTTTCCATTCAAACGGAACAACTCCCTCTTTTAATGACAAGTTGAATACTCTTGCAAGTGGTATACTGATTTGTTCTACTGTTTCCATTAGTAATTTTGGAGGAATCCCATCCACTCCCGGTGATTTGTTATCCTTCATTGCCTTTATTTTCTTAGCTACCAATTCTGGAGTTACAACTAACGGACCTAAATAGTTAGATTTAGCCCCCTGAAATTTAGCATCAGCAACTGGTAATGAACTAATATCTTCTTTGGTAAACACTGAACTGAAGTAACCATTTAGGTCTTCCGCCATTAAAAACCCCTGTGATATTATATTTCCAGCACTGTCTTCTAGAGGTCCAACCTTGTCTTGTACGTTTTGTTTACTCCTGACATATGCGTAACAACTCTTGCTGTCATTTTTTATGTTACATGCTAGTTTTTGCTCATAGCTTCTTTTAGATTGTCTGATTTCAGTTGTAGCTGCATTAAGTGCCTCTTTGTATTTTGCATAGTCTTCGTCCTTTCTGGTACGCCTATAAACCCTCCACATAGTTTGTTTTACCATTATTTTTCTAATAGCCTCTTTTGACAAGTGTTTCTTTCTACACCGTTTTCCTTGTTTTTGGAAGGGAACAAATTTATCGATGATACTCTCAATTTCATATTTTAGAATATTCCAACATTCAATTGCGGTCTTATTCATCAGCATGTTATTCCAATCTAGCTTTGCTAAGTATTTTCTCATATCTTTGTAGTTACCTTTGTGGAAGTTTCTCTTGTACGTTTTCTTATTTTTACTTTCTGATTTTACATTGATGTCAAAATGTATTTGATTATGGTCACTATTACCCAATGGTTCAAATATTTTTACATTGTCCACTAATTCTTTTTGTGATGACAAAACTATATCTAATACATTTTCTCCCCTGGTTGGTTCTAGTACGTGCTGAGTAAGAAAGCTATCCTGGATTAAAAATAGAAATTGTTGGTCCTCAATCCCTGTGCTCTCTAGAGAATTCCATTGTATGTGTCCATGGTTAAAATCTCCCATTATGATACATTCCCCTTTACTAACTTCCTTTATAGCGTTTTTTATTTTTGTGTTGTCCTCTTCGTTTATGTTTGGACTTCGGTAAACTAATCCAATAGTTAATTTTGAATTACCTGAAACAATTTTGCACCAAACAGCTTCATCACAATCTGCTTCCCTTTCTAGTTTTATTTCATAAGCCTGAATAGATTCTTTAACATATAAAATAACTTCCCCGCCCCTTCTTCCTATTCGATCTTTCCTAAACATTACATATCCTGTCAGTCCTAATTCAGCATCTGTTATATCTATGTTGGCCCATGATTCAGTTATACCAATTATGTGAGGGTCAATATCTTCTACCATAATGTTTAATTCGTTTTTCTTATTTACTATGCTCCTTGCATTTAAACATACGCATCTATAACCTTTTTCAGAGATGTTTTTCGGATGATTTGATATTGGTTTATCTGTGCTAGTGGCCTCTTGTTCTGCTTGAGACACCTCTAGGTAACCCAAGTCACTATCTACTGCTGCTGAAAGTTTGTCCGCGAATACTGCCGCCCCCTTTCCACTTAAATGAAGCCCATCCTTCATGTACATATCAGCCCTCCCAACAAAACTTCCCCATAAATCCACAAATCCAACTTCCTCTTCCCTACATAACTTCTGGACTAACATGTTAATTGCCATCCCCCGACAATTTCGATATTTGTGACCCCTCCTGCCCATTACAGGTAAAATCCCTGACCCGCGTCTGTTTTAGTGTTCTGACCAACTGCCTATATTTCCTAACTATGGCAGTTGTACCATCCCTCTCTACGTTATTTGTCCCTACGTGTACTAAAACAGATCCACCCTTACCCGAGCCTACGATGTTTTTTACCCTCTCAGTTATCGCCTCTATTTTGGCTCCAGGCAAGCAGACCACCACATCATCTCCCTTGTTTAAGATTCGGTCTTCGGTCTTCCTAACTATCGAATCCCCCACAAACACCCTCGCTCTCTTCCTCACCCCCTCTATCACTGCTGCAGAATAACTCTTCCGTTCGATCCCCTCCATCACATTCTGTCCTGACCCCTTCCCTCCTGTCTCCTTCCCTCCTGTCTCCCCTACTCCCCTCTCCTTCGCTCCGGTTGTCTTCCCTCCCGTTCCTTTCCTTCCCGTCTCCTTACGTCCTGTCTCCCTACGACCTGTCACCTTCCCTCCTCTCAGCTTCCTCCCAGGCTGCGGTGAGCTCTCCCTAGCATCTCTTGTGTCTTTCCCCACTTTATCATCTACTGTTCCCCCACCGGAACTACTGGCACAACCCCCCTGTTCCCTTCCCACCATTGCCACAACGAGCAGCCTCAGCTCTTCCAACTCCACCTCTAGTTCCTTCATCTTAATACATCCCCTACACTCAAAACTAAAACTATCTGCCTGGACGGGACTGGACACTCCTACTGTGTCTATGAGACTGTGTCTATGGGACGGGACATTCCTACTACTGTGTCTATGGGACTGTGTCTATGGGACGGGCCACTCCTACTAACACCAACGTTGGTCGTTGGGACCCACCCTTTACATACTTAGAAACATACTGATGCACGTGCAAAACCCCAGTAATAATAAACAATCGAAACAAATTGCTGTGTCCAAATACTAGTACATGTACAATTCTTGGCATTTACATTACAATATATCTCGACAAATATGGCAGTTTAGAATTAGATTGTATATGATACGGTCATTTTGGCAGAGGTAGCCTGCTTCTACTTCATTGGAACAGTGTATCCGAGTGGTGTCCGTACAGTTACTGTTATTGAAGACTTCATTGGAACAGTGTATCCGAGTGGTGCCCGTACATTTACTATTATTGAAGACTTCATTGGAACAGTGTATCCGAGTGGTGTCCGTACAGTTACTGTTATTGAAGACTTCATTGGTACAGTGTAACCGAGTGGTGTCCGTACAGTTACTATTATTGAATACTTCATTGGAACAGTGTAACCGAGTGGTGTCCGTACAGTTACTATTATTGAATACTTCATTGGAACAGTGTAACCGAGTGGTATCCGTACAGTTACTGTTATTGAAGATTTCATTGGTACAGTGTAACCGAGTGGTGTCCGTACAGTTACTGTTATTGAATACTTCATTGGTACAGTGTAACAGAGTGGTGTCCGTACAGTTACTATTATTGAAGACTTCATTGGAACAGTGTAACAGAGTGGTGTCCGTACAGTTACTGTTATTGAAGACTTCATTGGAACAGTGTAACCGAGTGGTGTCCGTACAGTTACTATTATTGAAGACTTCATTGGAACAGTGTAACCGAGTGGTGTCCGTACAGTTACTGTTATTGAAGACTTCATTGGTACAGTGTAACCGAGTGGTGCCATTACAGTTACTATTATTGAAGACTTCATTGGAACAGTGTATCCGAGTGGTGCCCGAACAGTTACTGTTATTGAAGACTTCATTGGAACAGTGTAACCGAGTGGTGTCCGTACAGTTACTGTTATTGAAGACTTCATTGGTACAGTGTATCCGAGTGGTGCCCTTACAGTTACTATTATTGAAGACTTCATTGGAACAGTGTATCCGAGTGGTGCCCGTACAGTTACTGTTATTGAAGACTTCATTGGAACAGTGTAACCGAGTGGTGTCCGTACAGTTACTGTTATTGAAGACTTCATTGGTACAGTGTAACCGAGTGGTGTCCGTACAGTTACTGTTATTGAAGACTTCATTGGAACAGTGTAACCGAGTGGTGTCCGTACAGTTACTGTTATTGAAGACTTCATTGGTACAGTGTAACCGAGTGGTGTCCGTACAGTTACTATTATTGAATACTTCATTGGAACAGTGTAACCGAGTGGTGTCCGTACAGTTACTGTTATTGAAGACTTCATTGGTACAGTGTAACCGAGTGGTGTCCGTACAGTTACTGTTATTGAAGACTTCATTGGAACAGTGTAACCGAGTGGTGCCCGTACAGTTACTATTATTGAAGACTTCATTGGAACAGTGTATCCGAGTGGTGCCCGTACAGTTACTGTTATTGAATGCTTCATTGGAACAGTGTATCCGAGTGGTGCCCGTACAGTTACTGTTATTGAATACTTCATTGGTACAGTGTAACCGAGTGGTGCCCGTACAGTTACTGTTATTGAAGACTTCATTGGAACAGTGTAACCGAGTGGTGCCTGTACAGTTACTGTTATTGAATACTTCATTGGAACAGTGTATCCGAGTGGTGTCTGTACAGTTACTATTATTGAAGACTTCATTGGAACAGTGTAACCGAGTGGTGTCCGTACAGTTACTGTTATTGAAGACTTCATTGGTACAGTGTAACCGAGTGGTGACCGTACAGTTACTGTTATTGAAGACTTCATTGGTACAGTGTATCCGAGTGGTGCCCGTACAGTTACTATTATTGAATACTTCATTGGAACAGTGTAACCGAGTGGTGCCTGTACAGTTACTATTATTGAAGACTTCATTGGAACAGTGTAACCGAGTGGTGTCCATACAGTTACTGTTATTGAAGACTTCATTGGTACAGTGTATCCGAGTGGTGCCCGTACAGTTACTATTATTGAAGACTTCATTGGAACAATGTATCCGAGTGGTGTCCGTACAGTTACTATTATTGAAGACTTCATTGGAACAGTGTAACCGAGTGGTGCCTGTACAGTTACTGTTATTGAAGACTTCATTGGTACAGTGTAACCGAGTGGTGCCCGTACAGTTACTATTATTGAATACTTCATTGGAACAGTGTATCCGAGTGGTGCCTGTACAGTTACTATTATTGAAGACTTCATTGGAACAGTGTATCCGAGTGGTGCCCGTACAGTTACTATTATTGAAGACTTCATTGGAACAGTGTATCCGAGTGGTGCCCGTGTACAGTTACTATTATTGAAGACTTCATTGGAACAGTGTATCCGAGTGGTGCCCGTACAGTTACTATTATTGAAGACTTCATTGGAACAGTGTATCCGAGTGGTGCCCGTACAGTTACTATTATTGAAGACTTCATTGGAACAGTGTATCCGAGTGGTGCCCGTACAGTTACTATTATTGAATACTTCATTGGAACAGTGTATCCGAGTGGTGCCTGTACAGTTACTATTATTGAAGACTTCATTGGAACAGTGTATCCGAGTGGTGCCCGTACAGTTACTATTATTGAAGACTTCATTGGAACAGTGTATCCGAGTGGTGCCCGTGTACAGTTACTATTATTGAAGACTTCATTGGAACAGTGTATCCGAGTGGTGCCCGTACAGTTACTATTATTGAAGACTTCATTGGAACAGTGTATCCGAGTGGTGCCCGTACAGTTACTATTATTGAAGACTTCATTGGAACAGTGTATCCGAGTGGTGCCCGTACAGTTACTATTATTGAAGACTTCATTGGAACAGTGTATCCGAGTGGTGCCCGTACAGTTACTGTTGTTGAAGACTTCATTGGAACAGTGTATCCGAGTGGTGTCCGTACAGTTACTGTTATTGAAGACTTCATTGGAACAGTGTATCCGAGTGGTGTCCGTACAGTTACTGTTATTGAAGACTTCATTGGAACAGTGTATCCGAGTGGTGCCCTTACAGTTACTATTATTGAAGACTTCATTGGAACAGTGTATCAGAATGGTGCCCTTACAGTTACTATTATTGAAGACTTCATTGGAACAGTGTATCCGAATGGTGCCCTTACAGTTACTATTATTGAAGACTTCATTGGAACAGTGTATCAGAGTGGTGCCCTTACAGTTACTATTATTGAAGACTTCATTGGAACAGTGTATCCGAATGGTGCCCGTACAGTTACTATTATTGAAGACTTCATTGGAACAGTGTATCCGAGTGGTGCCCGTGTACAGTTACTATTATTGAAGACTTCATTGGAACAGTGTATCCGAGTGGTGCCCGTACAGTTACTATTATTGAAGACTTCATTGGAACAGTGTATCCGAGTGGTGCCCGTACAGTTACTATTATTGAAGACTTCATTGGAACAGTGTATCCGAGTGGTGCCCGTACAGTTACTATTATTGAAGACTTCATTGGAACAGTGTATCCGAGTGGTGCCCGTACAGTTACTATTATTGAAGACTTCATTGGAACAGTGTATCCGAGTGGTGCCCGTACAGTTACTGTTGTTGAAGACTTCATTGGAACAGTGTATCCGAGTGGTGTCCGTACAGTTACTGTTATTGAAGACTTCATTGGAACAGTGTATCCGAGTGGTGTCCGTACAGTTACTGTTATTGAAGACTTCATTGGAACAGTGTATCCGAGTGGTGCCCTTACAGTTACTGTTATTGAAGACTTCATTGGAACAGTGTATCAGAGTGGTGCCCTTACAGTTACTATTATTGAAGACTTCATTGGAACAGTGTATCCGAATGGTGCCCTTACAGTTACTATTATTGAAGACTTCATTGGAACAGTGTATCAGAGTGGTGCCCTTACAGTTACTATTATTGAAGACTTCATTGGAACAGTGTATCCGAATGGTGCCCGTACAGTTACTATTATTGAAGACTATCTGATAAGGAGTAAATATATTCAATAGGATGAGGTAATTTTCTGCTCCTTTATGATGCTTTATGGGATGAATGTGAAGACATGTAGATAGGTATTTACGTTTCCGTCACTGACCTTGTGTGGCAGTCAAATGGTAATACCCTGTAGTAATGTATATCATAAACTGTATATATTTCCATTGCTGTGTTTATCTACAATAATTCCAAACAGTGTTTTGGTCGCCAATTAGAAGTAACTAGTCCCATGACGTCACAGTACCAATATCTCTGCATTGGTCATACCGTGTGTCGTTCCGAACGTCCACGTCATTGGTCATTCCGTGTGTCGTGCCGAACGTCCACGTCATTGGTCATTCCGTGTGTCGTGCCGAACGTCCACGTCACTGGTCATTCCGTGTGTCGTGCCGAACGTCCACGTCATTGGTCATTCCGTGTGTCGTGCCGAACGTCCACGTCATTGGTCATTCCGTGTGTCGTTCCGAACGTCCACGTCATTGGTCATTCCGTGTGTCGTGCCGAACGTCCACGTCAATGGTCATTCCGTGTGTCGTGCCGAACGTCCACGTCAATGGTCATTCCGTGTGTCGTGCCGAACGTCCACGTCATTGGTCATTCCGTGTGTCGTGCTGAACGTCCACGTCATTGGTCATTCCGTGTGTCGTGCTGAACGTCCACGTCATTGGTCATTCCGTGTGTCGTGCCGAACGTCCACGTCATTGGTTTGTCTTTTAAAATCAGACCTAACTTTGACTAGAGTCCAAGTACTCATTCCAAATCAAAACGTATGTAATGCATGTTGTCCGATAATGAAATGTAAATCGTTGATGCAAATACGGCCCCGACTCAAAGTGTCCCGTCCTACTCAATTCCTTTACGCTCAAACTGGAGCGTAGGGCCGAAACAGCACTTATCTAACGCTGTCTCGTTTTGGCTGGTTTCTTCATCTCTGTCCAGGAGGTTCCAAACTTTGTAATTTCCTCAGCTACTGGCCTCCTCTAACTATATGTTGGTCTTCCCGGTTTTTTCTTCCCTGGATGATTCCATTCAAGGGCTTGTCTCATTACATTAGTTGACATTAGTCGTTTCAATCTGGTTGGTGTGTCCTTCTGTCAGTTTCTTGCATGGTGCTGTGTTGGTCTGTCCTCCTCGTCATGGTGCTGTGTTGGTCTGTCCTCGTCATGGTGCTGTGTTGGTCTGTCCTCCTCGTCATGGAGCTGTGTTGGTCTGTCCTCGTCATGGTGCTGTGTTGGTCAGTCCTCCTCGTCATGGAGCTGTGTTGGTATGTCCTCGTCATGGTGCTGTGTTGGTCAGTCCTCCTCGTCATGGAGCTGTGTTGGTCTGTCCTCGTCATGGTGCTGTGTTGGTCAGTCCTCCTCGTCATGGAGCTGTGTTGGTCTGTCCTCGTCATGGTGCTGTGTTAGTCTGTCCTCCTCGTCATGATGCTGTGTTGGTCTGCCCTCCTCGTCATGGAGCTGTGTTGGTCTGTCCTCGTCATGGTGCTGTGTTAGTCTGTCCTCCTCGTCATGGTGCTGTGTTGGTCTGTCCTCGTCATGGTGCTGTGTTGGTCTGTCCTCCTCGTCATGGTGCTGTGTTGGTCTGTCCTCCTCGTCATGGTGCTGTGTTGGTCTGTCCTCCTCGTCACCTCTCTGCTTGTGTCATTTTATTTTGAGGAGGTATCTGATGTTTTGTTTATGAATGCTTGGACCATCTGCGCATTGTAAATATATAAATATATTAGTGGATTTGAGTAATATGCTGTAGTAGTCTGTGCGACGCTTACAGTTGAGTGGTTATCATTATGCAATGCTTTCGTTACGTCATTTTGACTGAGTCACCGCCTGTGTTGTGAGGGTGTCATCTTGACGTAACTTTGCTGTCGTGACTCTCACCCGAAGAAAGAAAGAAAGAAGTTTATTTTACCCTATATACATAATAAAATTCTTCTTTTTCTTGGTTGTGTATACATAACACACGCACGCACGCGCGCGCGCACACACACGCACACACACACGCACGCACACACACACACAAACACGCACACACGCACACACGCATAATACATCGTACGTACGTAAATCAATAATTTATAATTTGCCACTAAGAAGTAAATAAATCATAATTTATCCAGACGGGGGTCGGTGACTCCTATTATGATACAAATGTCGCTGTCATATGAGCCAATTTACGTTAATAATTACTTTGGTCTTTTCAACAATATATCTGTCTCATGTGTGAGATAACTAACACTGCTAAAACGTGTTCTAACTTTTATAGCCTTTGAAATGCATCGGTTTATGCACATTATCGTTAACCTCTCAATCTTGTGTGGCATACATTGCTTATCCTAACGCATAAACTCAATGATCATATTTAGGGTGTACTGATCGTTAGGCTACTTTACTACTACAAAGGACCGTTTCACCAAGATAATAAGCTCATATGGAAAACCCATCATAAAACAAAATCAATCATAGATTTTTATGAGCGTTTTAAAAATGCGTTTCACTAAGATGTTCATCCACCATAAATAATAAAGATAATATATTTGACTCTTTGTGGTGGATATGTTTTGTTTTTTGAGAGGTCTAACTTCGTTGCTAACAAGGAGCGTTTCTAAGAGCGTTTATATCAACATTTTTATGATTTATTCTTAGTTAAGCGCAGTTTTCTGTTTTGATCATAGGTAAGGGGCAAAATCGATTTTAAACTACGACATCGCGCTAATCAGCTGATTAGAATCTTAGTGAAACAGTTCTTAGTGAAACAGTTCTTAGTGAAACAGTTCTTAGTGAAACAGTTCTTAGTGAAACAGTTCCCATTGCATTTCTTTGATGATCAACAACAAACATTTATTACTCGGCAACTAAGCAAATTACGCACACACACACGCACGCACGCACGCACGCACGCACGCACGCACGCACGCACGCACGCACGCACGCACGCACGCACGCACGCACGCACGCACGCACGCACGCACGCACGCACACACACACACACACACACACACACACACACACACACACATAAGTAACAAGAAACACCTGCCTTAGCGAATACCTGGTTACAAAATGTTTTCACGTATACAACTACAAATCTTTGGGTTAATACGTTTAAGCTGCACTGAGTATTTTCTTTATCTTAGGCGAAAGATTGTATTTGACGCAACTATCTATTTATACGAGCCTCTCAGTTATGATAGTAAAATGAACGGTGTTTGCCCGGATGACTTGAAATGTGCAGCAGGGCATAGGACAACAGTGGGATACATCTGGCGAGCAAATAACGAGACTACGGACGCTGATGATTGGCGATGAATCCCAAGACAGGAACCCAGGGTGCGCTGCCAACAATGTTGATTAGTGCGGCACCGTGTGCGCAGGAGGATAGCGTGCTGGTGCTGCTGCACTCCCGACGGCTGGATCTAGCGCGCTACGGACAGTAGGGTCAGTGCCACACGACGTTAAGCAGCGTCCTCTGGGCAATCAGACGCGGGGCGCACGACGGAAACAGCACTGTTGTAGCTAATGCGCACTCACCCGTTGAACAGGCGGACGGACAAGTCGTGACAAATCCACGAAGGTGTCAGGCAATACAGCGAAACCAAGGGTGACGCTAGGTCGAGTGTCTGCCGTAAACTAGGCCGATATATAGGGGAAACTGGGGCAAGTTGACGACGCTAAGCATTAAGTGCTTATTTAACATCGGTAATCTAGCAACAATAAGACAGGAAAATATGTACCATCTTTCAAGAAAATAAAAGTTAATTTGCAATTAAAAGGAGAGCTAGAAATAATTGGTTTAATTATTTACCCAACATTCGCCATGTTACCCCACATCTGGGATAAGATTATTTTCATACTGGGGCAAGTAGACGATGCAAGAACGCAAGCTTGAATCAAGTAATTATAGATTATGTATATTAACAACTCTTTGCATCCTCGGTAATTAGAATAACTTTCGTGCCACCGTTCGATGCACTGGTGGCACTGGTGGCAATGGTGGCACTGGTGGTACTGGTGGCACTGGCGGCACTGGCGGCGCTGGATCCAGTCCTTGGTTGGCGGATCTTTAAATTTCATATTATATGTGAGAACACCACATATTGTTTGTCGTCGTCCGCTTGGGATGTTCGGCGTTTGAGGACAAGTTTCCTGATAGGTAGAAACTCTTTGATGTACTCATTATTTTTCGATGCCACAAACTGAACACCATTGATCGCACCCACCGATGTAGCACCTTGCTGGTCAAATTGTCCATGCAGGTCATTTGTAGTACCCACCGATGTAGCACCTTGCTGGTCAAATTGTCCATGCAGGTCATTTGTAGCACCCACCGATGTAGCACCTTGCTGGTCAAATTGTCCATGCAGGTCATTTGTAGCACCCACCGATGTAGCACCTTGCTGGTCAAATTCTCGATGCAGGTCATTTGTAGCACCCACCGATGTAGCACCTTGCTGGTCAAATTGTCCATGCAGGTCATTTGTAGCACCCACCGATGTAGCACCTTGCTGGTCAAATTGTCCATGCAAGTCATTTGTAGCACCCACCGATTTAGCACCTTGCTGGTCAAATTGTCCATGCAGGTCATTTGTAGCACCCACCGATGTAGCACCTTGCTGGTCAAATTGTCCATGCAGGTCATTTGTAGCACCCACCGATGTAGCACCTTGCTGGTCAAATTGTCCATGCAAGTCATTTGTAGCACCCACCGATGTAGCACCTTGCTGGTCAAATTGTCCATGCAGGTCATTTGTAGCACCCACCGATGTAGCACCTTGCTGGTCAAATTGTCCATGCAGGTCATTTGTAGCACCCACCGATGTAGCACCTTGCTGGTCAAATTGTCCATGCAAGTCATTTGTAGCACCCACCGATTTAGCACCTTGCTGGTCAAATTGTCCATGCAGGTCATTTGTAGCACCCACCGATGTAGCACCTTGCTGGTCAAATTGTCCATGCAGGTCATTTGTAGCACCCACCGATGTAGCACCTTGCTGATCAAATTGTCCATGCAGGCCATTTGTAGCACCCACCGATGTAGCACCTTGCTGGTCAAATTGTCCATGCAGGTCATTTGTCAGACATTGCACTCAGCAATGCGCAAGTGAAATATGTTACAAACAAACATGTATTGTAGTTAATGTGTTTGCACTATGGTGGATTTCTGGAATTTCGTTGTGCATTATTCATTTTTAAAGCAATTTCAAGAGAAGCCAACTCTGATATTTTACCTCTTGCAGTTTGCGTAAAATTGCAAAGGTCGCCGTGTTGATCACTATACATGCGCGTGCACATCACCAGAAAATTGCGTGGCGCTGCCATCTGTTCCCTGTTTTAACATTATTACGCGACTTTAAACATGTCCCATTCATCAGCATACCACACCTTCCCCTATGCACTAACATGTTAGGCAATTGGTGGAGGAAAGTGAGAGACTATCAGAGACGACAGATGGAGACTTTATGTCGGCGGCAATGAAAACCGGAAGTCGTATCGATTGCTACAGCGCTTGCTTGTGTCAGTGAGACGTGTCAATTGACGGGCGAAAAGTCGTCCAGTAGTTACAATTGCTATAGTACCAAATGATTGACATCCTACGTGATGATTGACGTATGCATTGCATAGTGTTAATAAATATGTTAATACAGAAAAATGTCACTGATGATATAGATTCCCAAGAGGCGCATACACACCTGTTGTGAGTGACGTCATACATGTAAACAAATATCTATATATATATATATATATATATATATAATATATATATATATATATATATATATATATAATATACATATATGCATATACATATATATGTACGTAATTATATATATATATATACATATATATGTATATATATATATATATATATATATATATATATATATACATATTAACATTTACATATACATATATATGTAAATATATATATATATATAAATATAATTATATAATTAGGTATATTTATATATATATATATATATATATATATATATATATATATATGTAAATATATATATATATATATATATATATATATATATATATATATATATATGTATATATATATATAATTATATATATATATATATATATATACATATATATATATATATATATATATATACATACATATATATATATATATATATATATATATATATATATATATATATATATATATATATATATATATATATATATATATATTCTAGCACCTGTCACCGTCAGTTGAACACACATTTGATTTTCAACATGTTTCAAACGTTGTTACATCTTATTGATTTTTAGCTTTAATCACATGCTACTTAGTTAACGTGTGTCTAGATTTAACGACGTCCTCTGAATGCATTTGTGCCAGGATTGAGTGCGTGGTGAAAGATCGGATTGCTTCTTGTGATTGAGTACTTGCTGAATGACTTTGTAACAAGGTCGTTGACACATTTGGAGATGAAACTGCTAGCATTGCTGGTTCGGTGGATTTTCCAGCATGCCTTCCTCGCATAAGAGGACTGTGTTGATTTCGATTGCAATGTCTCATAATGCCTACCATAACTCTAGCTTATTCGTGTTTCTTCTGCTTATCCTCTTCGTGGTCCAGATGTGACACATAAAGTTCGCTTGAGATCGTTCCCCGTTAGGCAGTTACCTTGTTGTGGTAGCCGTGTACTTGCGTGACTCTGCAAGTTATGCCGTAGGAGTATCGTACTCTCAGTATTGTCACCCAAACCAGATTGGATAAAGGGCAGAGGTCACACTAAAATCGATCTCCAGGTTATCCAGGTCATCCAGGTTATCCAGGTCATCCAGGGCGAGGTGACCGCTAGGCTAACAACCATACCTCGCGAAACCACACACATTAGAGAAACTCGCACAAGCAACTCAAAAGAACCCCGTTGCCAAGGAAATTTGTTCACGTCAGCTGTTTTTTGGATGCTACGAATTTGTTATCGGTACACCAACCATTCTCTTATAGTTATTTGTAAGCGCTTCCTGGATTCGGCTGCTTGATCGTGGGGCGCGGTGTCATAGCGGTTAGAACGCCCCCCTCTCAGTCGGGAGAACCCAGGATCGAATACTCTTGCTGCCGTTTCGAAGCTTTGGCAATGTATGTCACCCCACGTTGCCACAGTTCACTCAGCCATCCAGCCACGCTGTATTTACTGCTCAGAGACTATCCTCACATGCCCCACTGTCCGTAGTCAGGTACTCATTTACAGCTGAATGAACTAAGGCAACGTTTAGTGAACGATTTTGCCAAAGCTTCCAAACGGCAACAAGAGGATTCGAACCCGAGTTCTCTCGACTGAGAGTCCGCTGTTCTAACCGCTGCGCCACCTCGCCACTTGACGTCTCATCAGTCATCGGTTTTGCCTGTCGTGTTGACCTAATTAAAAAAAACGGCTCGTTGATCGTGTCGTGTTAAAGTTATTATCTTGCTGTGTCGATCGACCCACGGGGAAAACATTGAGATGTTTGACGTGGATGTTCAGGAGGAAATCAACGGCGTTTTCAAATACGCCTTGTTTCGTTTCTTTTCTCGACGACACCATGTCCTCCCGCTATAATGATGGTCTTCTGATGTAAGGAAGATACAGTATCTTCTCGCTATATGGGCTTATCATGTAAGGAAGATACAGTATCCTCTCGCTATATGGAGTCATCATGTAAGGAACGCCATCTTTTAAGGAACAACGTTGAAATTCATGGTCTGCCATGCAGTGATTTATGTACCCATTGATATTGGATATGGGGAAAAGTTTGCTCAAGTCCCAACATGTTCAATATAGCGACAATCCACTTTAGGATGATTATTATGAATGCTTCATACAGAACATTTTATATAAATGTATCAAATAGCTACTGATCTGTGTATACTGTGTATATATGTCCAGTTACGTTCCTATTGCAGCAACAGTCGTTAACCTGTTCGTGTGCACCATTCTTCCACTCCTCACGGCGTCACTAGCCGTTTGTTTCGTACGTCCGACGATTCATGACATCTTTCAGCAGAATGAATTATGCTGGGCGCTCACTATACAAATGCGCTGGTTTGTTTGCATGGCAACCGCTGCTGCGGCCGCTGCATGCCCGGCCGCTCGCAGGACGCCATCATCGATCGGCGGGCGGCGCGCGCCCTCACTGCGAACGACGAACACTGCCACGGGAGCAACAGTCGTCGCGAGACAGTGTGCGCATCGTGCACGCGGGAGGCATGTGAAAAACGTGTGCTGTGTGAGTGCAGTAGGCACCGTCGGAAGGCATGTCCGTGCTAGTGGTGTATCGCTGCATGACTTTACTTGTGCACGTCGGAAGCTCGCCCACAAACGACAAATCGGTTAGCAGATATACTCGTTAGAAAATCAAACAGTTGGTGCACCGCGATCGTCTGTAGGCGGAACAGAAAAAACATCTGAAGGTTAATATTCCAGTCGTGGGCGGGTGTTCTTATATGCAACTTATTCTATACAGGACATGGTCCTGGCTGACGAGTCTCATCTACTCTGGTGTCATTACGCAGTGCACTTGTCATTACTGCTTGTTAAGGCCTTTTACTGACTGCCCACGTCCACTGCTACTCATTATGTAATATCTTTGATGTCCTCGCGGTCACGTGCTTTCTCATTATGTCGTCATTCTGTCATATCTTTGATGTTCTCGCAGTCACGTGCTGTCTCATTATGTCGTCATTCTGTCATATCTTTGATGTTCTCGCAGTCACGTGCTGCTCATTGTGTCATCATTCTGTCATCTCTTTGATGTTCTCGCAGTCGCGTGCTGCCTCATTGTGTCGTCATTCTGTCATCTCTTTGATGTTCTCGCAGTCACGTGCTGCCTCATGGTGTCGTCATTCTGTCATCTATTTGAATTCCTCAAATTAATTTTGTCATTCATCTCGTTTCAGACGCATTTCCTGAAAAATCGAACCTGCCTAGTATTGACTATTACATGCCTATTATTGAATATGACGTGCATATTATTGACTATGACGTGCCTATTACTGACTATGACGTGCCTAATATTGACTGTGACATGCCTAGTATTGACCATGACGTGCCTAGTATTGACCGTGACGTGCCTAGTATTGACCGTGACGTGCCTAGTATTGACCATGACGTGCCTAGTATTGACCATGACGTGCCTAGTATTGACCATGACGTGCCTAGTATTGACCATGACGTGCCTAGTATTGACCGTGACGTGCCTAGTATTGACCATGACGTGCCTAGTATTGACCATGACGTGCCTAGTATTGACCATGACGTGCCTAGTATTGACCATGACGTGCTAGCTCATTTATATATTTGTTTTATTTACGTTCAGTTAAATCTTTAGACAAACTATTAAAGTATCTTTGACTGAATCTGGTCAACATTCGGCGTAAAAGTACAAAGGTAGTCCGGCTCTATATACTACAACATAAGGCTGTATATACTACAACATAAGGCTGTTCTCACTCACGCACATTACCTGGTCCAACAATTAAAGTCAATTCTTCCGATGATTTTTAGTCTTCAAGCAGACTTATAATTTTCCTTTCTGTTTCTTGTTTGAAAGGTCACAGTGTGTCATCGGCGACATCGTATATTAAACACGTCCGTCGCATGACCACGTAACAGGATTACGTCTTTTACGATCAATATAATATATGAATGCGTAATATAGCTGCTTCCGACCTCAGACCATTATCGGACTTATATAAGGCACGGTAGTGGTAAGTTGACTCAGACCACTGAGCCGGCGTGCTAACCACTATCACGTAGGTAAAACGTGAACCATGGCGTGGGCCTCGATGATAATGTCTAAAAGCAAAAAGCACATTTTATGTGCGGTGTATTCACGATAATGAAGCAAAAACACAGTGTTTACTTCTAATTAATAATTTCGTCACCAAACCAGATGGCCAACGAACATACTTGAACAAATTTCCCGAAGGTCGCGATTGGTGGATTGAAGAACGCAGTCCTCAATATAATTTTATAAATATATCATAGTTGTACTTTCCAATACTCCACCACTGCTCCCAATCTCTCCTCCCAAGACATAAATGAATATGTAATCCCCGCACGTCATTTCAAACTAGGTCCATCCCTTGGGGTGTCTGAAGGCGGCCAGTCGACCGGCACTGCGGCGGAGACAGTGGAAGGGTTGCATCATCAGCCGGGTTGTTCATCGACTTCTTGTTTCCTTCCCACTACACGTCGCCTTCCATTAGGATAATTGAGACGAAATGGCATGATTCACTTACCGACCAGTTGGAGGTAATGTCCGTCAACATTGACCCGCTTTCGTTAAAGACGGTTCGTAGACGGCGCAGGCTCCCACGTCTAAGTGCACCGGCGCGCAAGAAACATGACAGGCAACTTCGTTGGCAATCCTACAGTGATGCTTGGTGCGTCTCGTCGTCTTCTTTGTCTTTTGGTGCGTCTCGTCGTCTTCTTTGTCTTCTTCTTCTTGTCATGTCTGGTGACGTTGGCGGTCACGACCCACACTATTCTGTTATTTGCCGTTTCAGCAGCTGGATGTCACCTGCTGGGTTTTCTAGCTATATATTTATATACTATTAATGTGTGTTATTCGGTGCCTGTCTCTCGCCTTGTGTCCTTCGATTTTTCTATCAATAACGCAATGTGACTGTTTCTCAACATGTCCTAGAAATTGCAAATATCTTCTTCTTATCGGTTATATGAAAAATCAAATCATATATGTACACGCACATCCGCATTGTGGTATACAATATACGTGTGACGCGCGTACGCATGAGAAACTGCAGTGATTATAACGCTTCTGTGCACTGATCCATTAATATAAATGTAACTAATTCCATATCCTGCCGTTTCTCTTTACGCGGTAACAAGCGTCTACATCCGTCAACGACTTTTCGATGTAAATACCGACGCTATTGTCACGTACACTTTATGCTTCCGACTGTCGTACACGATGCGTCACCTGCAGTTTTTGCAACAGCGGTTGGCGCGATATTAACTTCGCGTTGTCCCAATATATGCAGCGTGTGTACGTGCAGATGCATTAAACGTATATCCAATGCAGCGTCGGGCGGCCAGATGAATGGAAACTGTTGCTGTAGCTTCGATGCACCTGTTGACACACGCTGTTCAATATCCAATGCTTTTGAAGCTGTTGCGTGTGTAAACAACTATACTTCGCCTAGCTCCCTAGCTCCGGGTACGGTGAACGTCTTGAGACGTCTTTGCTGACGTATTTATAACAATGCCCGAGGAATGAATGGCGGGACATTTTGCAGACAACGCTGGCACGATGTATCAAATACTGGTCAACAAATGTTCGCGTCAACAAAGAATACAACGTACTACTAATAATGTTTACCACCATTTAACATAAAATGGCAATAGTAGAAACATAATCATAAATAGGTTTGAATATGATCGCACACGACCGAGCACACGACCGAGCACACGACCGAGCACACGACCGAGCACACGACCGAGCACACGACCGAGCACACGACCGAGCACACGACCGAGCACACGACCGAGCACACGACCGAGCACACGACCGAGCACACGACCGAGCACACGACCGAGCACACGACCGAGCACACGACCGAGCACACGCTGGCAGAGTTACACGATTGTTTCGTGCGCAGATTAAAGCATTCGCTGGACAAACATTCGTGTCTCACTATTCCTAGTGTAGCATAGTGTAGTCCTTAGTGGCTATGATAGGCCAATGATGGCCTGTAGGTACTGCGTTATAGTTCGTCCATTGTAAATGCTTATGTGACAGTGCATTGCTCCGAGTCCCAGTGCCTTAAAATGGTTTAGCGATGCTGCGTTTACCTGGTCTGGGAGGCTGTTGCCAATCCTGATGCTGAGGGTGTGACAACGAGGTCGCTTCATGACATTATGTTTCTTCGTCAGTTTTAGTGAGTATCCATGTGTGGTGGTGTTGTTGTTAGTTAAACAAAATTCTTTGTTTTATTGTTTAAACCTGGCTCTTATCGCCTCTTCTGTATCTATAAGCGAGGGAGAGTAACTGTTTCAGGTGTTCTACGTTTGGCATGTCTCTTAGCCCAGGTGTCGCTGTTGTCGCTCTACACGACACTCCGTCAACTTCAGTGTACAACATCGTGTCTTCACAGAAGACTAATAAAGTCAATAAACTCAGATTGACGGCAATCAACAAGTAAGACTAATAAAGTCAATAAACTCAGATTGACGGCAATCAACAAGTAAGACGGCGAACAGAGCCAGTTTACTCTTGGCAATGTTAACTTGAACAAAGAGCTCCTTATTCTTTAACGCGAACAGAGCCAGTTTACTCTTGGCAATGTTAACTTGAACAAAGAGCTCCTTATTCTTTAACGCGAACGGCAACAATTCAGAGTGTAAGTTTGTAAGTTTGTAAGTTTGTAAGTTTGTAAGCAAAGAGATTCACCGCGTATTATAGGGAATGTTCAATTATTTTTATTTGTTATCTGATACGGAGCTAGTTGTAGCTTCGTATAATTAAAGTGTCCCAATTGTCTTATTTGTTCGATATCAAAGAACATCTAAATTAACAATGTTACACTTTATGTTATGATCTTTCTTGCTGTAATGTATAAAATAAAATAAATAAATAACACGGGAATTTAACATACCAATAAATAATTTAGTAAAAACATTATTATATTTCATCTTCAAATGTGACGAAAACATTATATTTCACTTTCAAATGTGACGAAAACATTATATTTCACCTTCGAATATGACGAAAACATTATATTTCATCTTCTAATGTGACAAAAACATTATATTTCACCTTCAAATGTGACGAAAACATTATATTTCACCTTCAATGTGACGATTTATTTACCCGTCGTTAATTGCAGTAAACCGGTCTCTATATAATTCATATAATTAGCACATTATATTTCATCGTAAAATCGTGTAATTACTAAACTAGTACGACATGAAAGGTGATGATAGTAACAAGTTTGTGTGGATATTATGTATATCTAACCGAGATGTTATCAGTTAGAATACAGTCAGAGTCGCAATGTTCCGTCAAATAGCAGTTCCGTGAAAATCACTGTACATTTTACTGAATATATTGATGAATTGAGAATAATGGGGAGAAACACACTGGATTTCGGCATGATTATTCCACAATGGATCATGTATTTGTGTTGAAAAATTTATTTGATTTATACTTATACAAAAGGAAGCGCTTATACTGTGCCTTTGTAGACTACAGAAAGGCTTTTGACATTATAAACATAACATTCCTATGGTTGAAATTATTATTAAATATTACTGATGGAAACATTTCACTGTGATATTTAACTTATACAAGCTAAATCATGTATTATGAATACATTTACAAAACATTTATCATCTTTCTTCCAATGAATATTGGAATTCGACAAGGCGAAAATTTGTCGCCACTAATGTTTGCATTATTTTTGAATGATCTCAAAACACATCTGTCAAATGCGTATGGGGGGTTAACCTACATTTCTAGTCTAATGGAAACATTTTTTGAAAAAGAGGACATTGTTGTTGTATCTAAGGCTTTTTGTGTTGCTGTCTGCTGATGATACAATTGTATTAGCAGAGTCACCTACTCAGTTACAATCTGCACTTGACGCCCTATTTAATTATTGCGAAACTTGGAAACTGCATGTTAACACTGCCAAAACTAAGGTGTTAGTATTATCAAGGGGTAAGATTAGAAAATTGCCAGAATTTAAATTTGAACCAAATAAGCTTGCCATTGTAGATAAATATAACTGTCTACGCATTAATGTTAACTATAATGGTAGATTTTCTAAAGCAATCAGACATGTATATGAACAGGCAAACCGAGCAATGTTATGTTTAATTTCTAAAGCTAGGAAGCTAAAACTTCCTGTTGATATCCAGTTAGAACTATTTGATTCCGTTACATGCCCAATCTTGCTATATGGATGTGAAGTATGGGGATGTGAAAATATTATGTTAATTGAAAAGCTACGTAGGAAATAAAAATAAAATGTATTGGGGTAAACAATAGAACACAAACTTCCACGGTTTATGGGGAACTCGGGCAATTTCCACTAAATATTAAAATAAAAAGTAGATTATTGAATTGTTGGGGGAAACTATTGACAGGAAAGGAATCTAAACTGTCTTGCATTACTTATAAATTATTATATCAATTATCTATTAAAATATATTTTAATCCCCTGGATTACTCAAGTTAAATACATCTTAAATAGCATTTGCTTATCTAACTTGTGGCTAAATCAAGAAATAGCGAATGTTAAATGGCTTAAAGCGGTTGTCAAATTAAAACTTACTGACCAGTATAATCAGCAGTGGGGTAGTAATATTTGCAATAGTGATGGATGTACAACATACAGAATAATTAAATATGATTTTAAAATGTAGATGTATTTGCTAGTTTTACCTCCAAATCTATCTAGACCTCGGTGTAAATTTCGTATATGTAGTCATCGGTTGCCGATTCAGCAAGGCAGGTACAGTGGAATCGATAGGCGAGAGAGATTTTGTACTCTATATGATTGTAAAAATATTGGGGATGAGTTTCATTATTTGTCTAAAGGTACTTTTTTGAAGAAACTAGGCTTAAGTTTATTTCTAGATATTATTTTGTGATGCCAAACACTTTAAAAATGGATCGGTGTTTAATTTGACAAGCCATGCAAAGCTAATTCAATTATGTAAATTCGTGCAGGAGATTTTAAATAGTTATAAGCTGTCAGTCGATCTTACTTTTATTTTTTGTATTTTGGTAAACCCATTTACCAATGTAATTTATAAGTATTATTAAAGCCTGGATTACATACACTTATAGCCATCTCACATCGTAACAGTAGGCAACATTGTAACAGTAAGCAACATTGTAATTCTCGTGTAACCTAATAAGGTTTTTGAGAATAAAGTTGAATTGAATTGAATTGTAACGCAGCCGGTCAGCGAGGTTAGACGACGGCTCACAGAGACCGCAAACTTTCACTTTGACGTGCAGCATTTCGTGTGGCATAGGACATCTCATTTGAATAGACCTCTCAGACCAATTTATCAGACACTACTTGACGTGTCCCAGACAGTACGTCTTTTATGCCGTGGGATGTGGCCGTCGCAACGTATTTCTGAATTACCTGGGGTACAGACGAGGTTATAAATGCAGACGTATAGGTGACCCGTGCTGATATGGTCTGGCAGATTAATACCATTGTATGAACTGCCCCATTCTTGGTCCGAGTCGGGTCGAGCGACGAGGTACAGCCAATAGGAGCCGACGCTTGCATTATTTAGCACTGTGCATTGAATGATTGCGTCCGACATGGCGCGGCCCAGACACAGCGTCGACCGCTCATGCAGACCAGAGCACAGCACGCCATTATGTCGGCAACGCGGCGGTTATGCCTCCGTTACAGACGGCCTGCCGCCGCCGCCGCCGCCCTGTCCGTCCAATGCTTTGGTGGTTGTAACGATCTTAATAACACAGGCGCCATTGTTGTGTTAGAGCGACACCTCTCGGACGCCGCACGCTACCGGCTGATGTCTGTCATGGTGGTATGGATTCAAAGTTGCAACACGGCTTCAAGGAAATGTACAACGATTTTCATTGGTTATGCGAACGACTGTTTTACGGGAAATTGTAACAATGAGTTTATTAGTATTTATTGTAAACAGTAACGATTAATTTATTAGTATTCGTAGCCACGCAAAACGTGTTACTGTCGTGATCTGTCATCACTTAACATTGTTGGCGATTATTTGAAATACACTAGTTTTACGACATATACAAATACTCTTATCTGAAAGTTATGCTATTGACGTCCATGATTTACGTACCTTTCGTTGGGAATGTCACATTGGTCAAATACCATCTTTAACGTGATGCATATTGTTTATTTGCCTTGTTGATTGTTTCGAGTTTGCCCTGTTGCAATAAGGTAGTTATGATACCAGGTGCCCCAAACTGCTCGTTCTACTTATGGTCTGGGACACACAAGATTCCATCGGAACCGTTGGGTATATGTGACCTCGGAGAGTTACATGTGTGACCTCGGAGAGTTACACGTGTGACCTCGGAGAGTTACATGCTGTGTCTTGTTTAATAGGAATGATTTGATCCTTAATAAAGACTGTCCTTTGATGCGGCAGTAGGGGATGTGTTTGTCGACCGCACACAGGCGACTGCATCGATTGCTCTGATATTGAGTCCAAGATTGGCTGATATATTTGCCGGTGGTTGTCTTATGCTCGGGTTATGGCATAATAATAATAATAATAATGAGTAAATTTGTAAAGCGCCGTAAATCTAGATAAAAGTCCACTCAGAGGCGCTGTGAAATACATATAATATAAACGTGCTAAGACTGATTAGTCAAACAGGTGATAATAAAATAAAATGATGAGTAACTTACAGTCTCGCTCGTTGAAATACGACCATTACTCAGTTTCTCAGACAAATGATGAGTAGGCTTTTTATGATGAGTAAACTACTAAAAGCTTACTCATCATAACAGCTTGCAAGCCCAAATTAGAAATACTGTTGGTACATCAACTAGACGTATGCTTTGAATGAAAACGCAAGCAACAACACAATCCATGGTTGGACACAAACGTTGTTTCTTTGTGGTGGTCTTACTTCAAGGAGCAAGACTGCAGACCATAAGCGGTGTGTAACACGACATTTTCCTGTGCAACCCATGCTGACATAAAACATGCTGACATAAAACATGCTGACATAAAACCACTATTGAATTCTTTGTGCTACATTATGTGGTGTATGGAATGCGATCAAGTCTTCTTATTGGGATGTCTTGTCTGGTGTTACTGGCGATTATGACCACCCTTCGCACAAATCTGTCCTCTGTAGTTGTCGGCAGCTGGATGTCGTGTCTGGTGTTACTGGCGATTATGACCACCCTTCACACAAATCTGTCCTCTGTAGTTGTCGGCAGCTGGATGTCTTGTCTGGTGTTACTGGCGATTATGACCACCCTTCACACAAATCTGTCCTCTGTAGTTGTCGGCAGCCGGATGTCATTGGCTGGTCTTTCAAGCCATTTCTAAACTAGTAATTATATTCTTTGCCTGTCTCTAGCTTTTTGACTTTCGATTTTCCTTTAGTGATCGTTTATCTATTTTGGTTGTTACTCAATATATGTCCAAGATATTGTCTTCTTCTCGTCGCTTCTAGTAATGTTCTGTGCTGTCCTGCTTTTTGTAGAACGACTTCATTTGTAATGTGTTGTTGCGCTCTAGTATTCCACATAACCGACTAGATATACAGTATTTGTTTGTCTTTCTGGAACATTTGTGTGATACGTGCAGTTTGCAAGTCTGTCGAGGTGACACCAGGATGCTCACACGGCTGTTGGTGCTCGGGACATCCGTGTTCGCGATGAAACTTTGCTTATGGGATCGAACATTGGTGAAGTTCTCTACGATTGCTGGACAACATATGACAATCACTGTTGTCAAACAAGGTAACCTGAACATTTAAGGTGTATCCTGCAAGACGACACACGCTATGACCAAGATATCAAGACGTGGGCATGCGTGATCAAAGAGACCTTCAACGGTAATGAAATATTCCTGACAAAAAGAAAGAAGCCGTATTGAAAAACACACAGAAACGAATGTTGTTGTTGAGCGCGTGCCATGTTTCGTTCTATTGATTTTGGATCCGGTTCCAGCAGCCGAAACGAAAAATCGGCGAGACAGACAATGCAACCGCTTCGCGCCAGGCTCAGTTTAACAATATTTAACAAGATTGCCACCCATGCCATTGGCTTATCAAGATTGCCACCCATGCCATTGGCTTATCAAGATTCAAACGATTCTTCATCTATGTGTAACCTGCCCTCTTGAGATATTTGGCAAATTTGGTTTTAAACATGTTCACGCTGCTAGCATTTACACAGTAATTTGTTAAGTGTCCTCTATGAGAATGAGTACGTTCTTATATCTAATCTACAATGTTCCTTCGCTAGTGTGACTTCGTGTCCTCCAGTATATGGTATGCAACCCGAGTATTCAGGGTCTAACTTCCCCGCTCGGTAGTGGAAATACAATGGCGTGAATGTATCAGCTAAATTGGGTCAAGGTTAAGATTACATCACAATCGCACGGCAGTATTGGCTCTTTACAGCTTTGTAGAACATACATTCTATATTGATCTGTTTGACCCTCGATCCAATTGGCAAAAGCGACACCGCTATATAGCAACATGTATTTAACGTGCGTCGCCACTCGGCTCCCAGTCGTCTACTGGCGACACCTTAATAACGAGGCAGCCACTACTGGTGACACCGTAATAACGAGGCAGCCACTACTGGCGACACCATCTCCATCCGTTCTCCATCCCTAAGAAACGACAGATTTTGGTCAACGCTGGAAATAGATATCACTTCAATACATCCACACAGACAGACTGGCATACATAGCTAGATGAGTTGATGTTATTTTAACTGACAAACTCTGAACTCTCTCAATCTATGAAAGCCCCAGGAACGATATTGTTTTTATAACTCCCACTTTCCCTTTGGTTATATGTAAAACGTTCACCTAATTTGGTGACATGGTCTTTCTAAACAGCGCGACAATACACCGGAGTGGCGCTAAGGACTTACACGGAAGAAGAAGAAGATTGCTTTATGATCTTATGCATCTATCGGCATAGGCCAGTCAATATTTATTGCCAAAAAAAAAATCAAAACACGGAAACATGATGACTTTTACGTGGTAGCTAATGTTAAAATGACACCTGAATAGAGGAATATCGCTTCTCATCCACACAGGCAAAATACACGCAAAAATCGTCGAGCAGCGAACTAGGTTCAGGTGGAGCCACTGCTGAGCGACGTACAGATGGGTTTCAGAAAAGGAAGAAGGTGCACAGATGCCATCTTTGCTCTACGACAACTCAGCGAAAAGGCAATCGAGTACAACCGAGAACTGAACCTTGTCTTCGTAGATCAAGAGAAGGCCTTCGACAGGGTTAACAGAGACAAACTTTGGAGAGTACTGCAAACGTACAACGTGAAAGGAAAACATCAGAGCCATCTACGCAAACAACATGAGCTCAGTCAGCGCACCAAATGGTCTCACAGACTGATTCCAAATCACATCTGGAGTGAGATAAGGGTGTGTCCTATCACCACTGCTGTTCATTGTGTACATAGACAAGATAACAAAGGAGGCAAACCCAGAACCAGAAGCCTTACATGAAATGGTGTTTGCCGATGATCAAAGCCTTGCAAATGAAGATAAAAATAAGTTACAAAAGCCTACAAACAGCCTGAACATTACCTGTGACGAATACGACAGAAGATCAACATCAGCCAGACCGAGACAATGAAGGTGAACAGAACACCCAGCAAACTCAACATCAGCAAGACCGAGACAATGAAGTTGAGCAGAACACCCAGCAAACTCAACATCAGCCAGACCGAGACAATGAAGGTGAACAGAACACCCAGCAAATTCAACATCAACGGCACTCAACTCCACAAGTGACCGAGTTCAAGTACCTCGTTAGCATATTTACAGAAGATGGACGATTTAACAGAGAAGTCAAAACAAGAGTCCAGAAAGCAAACAATGTCAGCTACCATCTTGCAAAAGCATACAACATCCCTATCGAAACCAAAGCTAAGCTCATCAACTCCATCTTCATCCTGACATACCAGTGCCAGACATCGACCCTGACCAAAAGCCTTGACAGAAAGATCACCACCTGCGAGATGAGATGTCTAAGAAGAGCCGTCAACAAGACCAGACGAGACATGATACGAAACGAGCACATCAGGGAAATGGTCGGAACAACACCAGCCCACCACTACATACAACAACACCAGCACACCACTACATACAACAACACCAGCCCACCACTACATACAACAACACCAGCCCACCACTACATACAACAACAGAGAATCAAGTGGTTTGGACATCTGACACGCATGGCCACCAACCAACTGGCCCTCAAGGCATACAACACCAGGGTGGCAGGCTTCAAAGCGAGAGGGAGACCAACCAACTGGCCCTCGAGGCATACAACACCAGGATGGCAGGCTTCAAAGCGAGAGGGAGACCAACCAACTGGCCCTCGAGGCATACAACACCAGGATGGCAGGCTTCAAAGCGAGAGGGAGACCAACCAACTGGCCCTCGAGGCATACAACACCAGGATGGCAGGCTTCAAAGCGAGAGGGAGACCAACCAACTGGCCCTCTAGGCATACAACACCAGGATGGCAGGCTTCAAAGCGAGAGGGAGACCAACCAACTGGCCCTCGAGGCATACAACACCAGGATGGCAGGCTTCAAAGCGAGAGGGAGACCAACCAACTGGCCCTCGAGGCATACAACACCAGGGTGGCAGGCTTCAAAGCGAGAGGGAGACCAACCAACTGGCCCTCGAGGCATACAACACCAGGATGGCAGGCTTCAAAGCGAGAGGGAGACCAACCAACTGGCCCTCGAGGCATACAACACCAGGATGGCAGGCTTCAAAGCGAGAGGGAAACCAACCAACTGGCCCTCGAGGCATACAACACCAGGATGGCAGGCTTCAAAGCGAGAGGGAGACCAACCAACTGGCCCTCGAGGCATACAACACCAGGATGGCAGGCTTCAAAGTGAGAGAGAGACCAACCAACTGGCCCTCGAGGCATACGACACCAGGATGGCAGGCTTCAAAGCGAGAGGGAGACCAACCAACTGGCCCTCGAGGCATACAACACCAGGGTGGCAGGCTTCAAAGCGAGAGGGAGACCAAGCAACTGGCCCTCGAGGCATACAACACCAGGGTGGCAGGCTTCAAAGCGAGAGGGAGACCATCCAACTGGCCCTCGAGGCATACAACACCAGGATGGCAGGCTTCAAAGCGAGAGGGAGACCATCCAACTGGCCCTCGAGGCATACCACACCAGGATGGCAGGCTTCAAAGCGAGAGGGAGACCAACCAACTGGCCCTCGAGGCATACAACACCAGGATGGCAGGCTTCAAAGCGAGAGGGAGACCAACCAACTGGCCCTCGAGGCATACAACACCAGGATGGCAGGCTTCAAAGCGAGAGGGAGACCAACCAACTGGCCCTCGAGGCATAAAATACCAGGATGGCCGGCTTCAACGCGAGAGGGAGACCAACCAACTGGCCCTCGAGGCATACAACACCAGGGTGGCAGGCTTCAAAGCGAGAGGGAGACCAACCAACTGGCCCTCGAGGCATACAACACCAGGATGGCAGGCTTCAAAGCGAGAGGGAGACCAACCAACTGGCCCTCGAGGCATACAACACCAGGGTGGCAGGCTTCAAAGCGAGAGGGAGACCAACCAACTGGCCCTCGAGGCATACAACACCAGGATGGCAGGCTTCAAAGCGAGAGGGAGACCAACCAACTGGCCCTCGAGGCATACAACACCAGGGTGGCAGGCTTCAAAGCGAGAGGGAGACCAACCAACTGGCCCTCGAGGCATACAACACCAGGATGGTAGGCTTCAAAGCGAGAGGGAGACCAACCAACTGGCCCTCGAGGCATACAACATCAGGATGGCAGGCTTCAAAGCGAGAGGGAGACCAACCAACTGGCCCTCAAGGCATACAACACCAGGGTGGCATACAACACCAGGGTGGCATACAACACCAGGATGGCAGGCTTCAAAGCGAGAGGGAGACCAACCAACTGGCCCTCGAGGCATACAACACCAGGATGGTAGGCTTCAAAGCGAGAGGGAGACCAACCAACTGGCCCTCGAGGCATACAACACCAGGGTGGCAGGCTTCAAAGCGAGAGGGAGACCAACCAACTGGCCCTCGAGGCATACAACACCAGGATGGTAGGCTTCAAAGCGAGAGGGAGACCAACCAACTGGCCCTCGAGGCATACAACACCAGGGTGGCAGGCTTCAAAGCGAGAGGGAGACCAACCAACTGGCCCTCGAGGCATACAACACCAGGATGGCAGGCTTCAAAGCGAGAGGGAGACCAACCAACTGGCCCTCGAGGCATACAACACCAGGGTGGCAGGCTTCAAAGCGAGAGGGAGACCAACCAACTGGCCCTCGAGGCATACAACACCAGGATGGCAGGCTTCAAAGCGAGAGGGAGACCAACCAACTGGCCCTCGAGGCATACAACACCAGGATGGTAGGCTTCAAAGCGAGAGGGAGACCAACCAACTGGCCCTCGAGGCATACAACACCAGGGTGGCAGGCTTCAAAGCGAGAGGGAGACCAACCAACTGGCCCTCGAGGCATACAACACCAGGATGGTAGGCTTCAAAGCGAGAGGGAGACCAACCAACTGGCCCTCGAGGCATACAACACCAGGATGGCAGGCTTCAAAGCGAGAGGGAGACCAACCAACTGGCCCTCGAGGCATATAACACCAGGATGGTAGGCTTCAAAGCGAGAGGGAGACCAACCAACTGGCCCTCAAGGCATACAACGCCAGGACGGCAGGCTTCAAAGCGAGAGGGAGACCAACCAACTGGCCCTCGAGGCATACAACACCAGGATGGCAGGCTTCAAAGCGAGAGGGAGACCAACCAACTGGCCCTCAAGGCATACAACGCCAGGACGGCAGGCTTCAAAGCGAGAGGGAGACCAACCAACTGGCCCTCGAGGCATACAGCACCAGGATGGCAGGCTTCAAAGCGAGAAGGAGACCAACCAACTGGCCCTCGAGGCATACAGCACCAGGATGGCAGGCTTCAAAGCGAGAGGGAGACCAACCAACTGGCCCTCGAGGCATACAGCACCAGGGTGGCAGGCTTCAAAGCGAGAGGGAGACCAACCAACTGGCCCTCAAGGCATACAACACCAGGATGGCAGGCTTCAAAGCGAGAGGGAGACCAACCAACTGGCCCTCAAGGCATACAACACCAGGATGGCAGGCTTCAAAGCGAGAGGGAGACCAACCAACTGGCCCTCGAGGCATACAGCACCAGGATGGCAGGCTTCAAAGCGAGAGGGAGACCAACCAACTGGCCCTCGAGGCATACAACACCAGGGTGGCATACAACACCAGGGTGGCATACAACACCAGGGTGGCATACAACACCAGGGTGGCATACAACACCAGGGTGGCAGGCTTCAAAGCGAGAGGGAGACCAATAAAAACTTGTATTGAAGTTGTCAAAGAGACGCTGAAGACATAGGGCATCGCCCCTCTATACGCATTCCGGCTTGCTGCTGATCGTCAGCTTCATCTCCCCGCGACACCCCCCGGTACAACCGGACAGATAAAGTAAAGTAAAGTAAAGTAAGGAGACTAAGAGGAGATCAAATAGAAGGGGTTTTCTCTTAGAGAACGCAGTAGAACTAGACGGCGCAAAGGGGACGATACATTAATGGAATACTTTATCTATTGATTGTTGTATGACTCTGTTATAAAATAAAATTGACATGTTTCTGATAAGGATGATGTATATGTAGAACAATCGTTGGACTTGCGATAAGCCAATTGCTTCCTTGTCCACTTCTTGCCAGTTGGATAAAAATCGTATTAAATCTTCCTTGTCCATTTGCCATTTGGAGCTTGTGGCGTTGGATGACAGTCGTGTTAAATCTTCCTTGTCCATTTGCCATTTGGAGCTTATGGCGTTGGATGACAATCGTGTTAAATCTTCCTTGTCCATTTGCCATTTGGAGCTTGTGGCGTTGGATGACAGTCGTGTTAAATCTTCCTTGTCCATTTGCCATTTGGAGCTTATGGCGTTGGATGACAATCGTGTTAAATCTTCCTTGTCCATTTGCCATTTGGAGCTTGTGACTTTGGATGACAGTCGTGTTAAATCCTTGTTGAATCTGACCTATCCACGAAGTGCATTCTGGAATAAGTAAATTTTCCACAGGTTGTTTCACTACCAGAATAGAGTTGTTTCATTACCACAATTGAGCTGTTTCACCACCAGAATAGAATTGCTTCACTACCAGAATAGAGTTGCACGACTTGGTTCTCAACAGGTGGACGAGAGTTCAATTAACCCGTTGACATTTAGCGACATGGCCTACGTCGCGTGGTTATATTGGTTCTGTGTCGAGTATTGTTTACATGCTTACAAAAGGCAACATTAAATGATATGTGAGTCCTAGATACGATCTATTGTTAGCGTCGTGCGATCGTATTCCTCACAGAATATTCCATGGTTGATGCCGTTCTAGACCATGCGTCGTCGCAAGTGTCACTGGTGTGCAGAATTAATTTCACGGAGAGCATTGCTATTGCTGCAGATGACATCACCTGACACCACTCGATGCTTCGCGGCCGATCAACGCCATACGAACCAAACAAGTGTGAATGTGGTTGGTAACACCTGAGCCAACTATTACTTTATAGACTAACCGGCTAAAAGACGTCGTGTTATATCAATCCATTATGTGTGCGTGCGTGCGTGCGTGCGTGCGTGCGTGTGTGTGTGTGTGTGTGTGTGTGTGTGTGTGTGTGTGTGTGTGTGTGTGTGCGTGCGTGCGTGCGTGCGCGCGTGTGGGTGTGCGTATGCGTGTGGATGTATAGATGTATGGATGTATGTATGTATGATGTAGACGAGGTTAGTCACCAACGTTATTCCGCCAGTACAGTAATTAATTATACACTCAGGGAGTACATTAAGTGATCTCCTAGTGAGTCGACGACGCGACGTGCCCCACCGTCGTTGTGTTGCCGCCACTCTCACTCTCACGCGAACAGTAAGTTTGTATTACGTGCGGTCATCGCTCACACGTGTTGTTATGATGACCAGTGCATGACCGCTACGTGACCATGCAGCTTCATCCCTTGGGCTATATTCTGTTTGTGCCTTCCTGCGGCATCAGAGTCGCCCGGTTAGTCACACGTACGGCATCGTCCACGCCAGTTCTCACATCACTGATCAACACCTCGCAAATATCTGGCAGACAAAGACCACAAATCACGCCATAACGAGATGTCTCCAACAAGATCGATTGGTTGCAATGGCTTTCCGGGCGAGTCATGTTGACCTAACGCAAGAACACAGATGACGCAAACATGGTTGACGTTTCGTCGATGTTATTTATTTCTCCATGTTTTTTGTTGCGACTAGATGTTTAATTATTAAACTCGTCAACGCACTTAATGACATTCTGACGGTGCGCCATCGTATATCAGTGGACTTGGTTGTACCTCGGTCCGATACTCTGCTCTATGGTGGCCTGTCTTCCGGACGGTCAGTGACACGTCACGGATCTCAAAGGGACGATTGCGTACCGGAGCCTGAACACGTCCGGTGGTTCTCGCATCACGCCTGGAGTCCCGTCCAACGACATGTCCAGGCGCTCGTAAATACGCGCCTTGTCCCGCGAGTGTGTAATTGCCAGCATGGTTAGTTTGCTTCTCAGCTCCCTCAGCGCGCATCTGTGGACGCGCGGGCGTACAGGCCACGCAAACAACCTGACACTTGTTAGCGAGTGACCTGCAAACAAGGAGTCGGCGTTGTTTATCACACCCCAACCTGATTCACGGTAGTGGTCAATTCATCACTCCCGCAATAGTGGTCGTTCTGATTCATCGCGACGTGTCTAAGTTATTAAATAACGTCCTGTGTATGTTGGTTCTTTTAATGCGGACGACACTGTACCGTCGTGCATCGATGTGTTCGCTGCACACGTCTCTACGTCGTCGTTTCGATCGATCCCGCCAACTCGACCGGTCGTTCGCTTACTGCGCAGCGCTTCTTCAGTAAGTTAAAAAAAGAAAGTACACAAAGAAGCAGGTAAATAACTTAATTCGATTTTAGCAAGATTTAACAAGATTCAGTACAAAGTAAAACCTCCAGATTGCAAGTGGACAATGAAGTTATTGGCTTATCGAGAGTCCAACGATTATTTATTGATGTGTAACCCGTCCTTATGTGATATGTGTCCATTTTTAACACATTCCCATTGCTAGCATTTACACAATCACTAGATAATTTGTTCCTTTCGTTTAGCGTGTGCAATTCTAATACGTCTACCGTCCTCCTGGTGGTAATGATGTCAAGCATTATTACGTAACTGTGTAGTATATATCATATGCTTTGGCATTAGTTCAGTGTGTGCGTGCTTGCGTGCGTTCGTGCGTGCGTACGTGTCTGGTTGCGTGCACATAGGTTCGTTTACTCGACAACGTTGACGTGACGTTGATTGCTCTGATCTTCGTCTTACTGCCTATTCAGGGGGAGCAAGTCCCCATGTCCAGTCACAGCTGTCACACTGCATGAATACTGCATGTCTGTGTCTCGTTCCCGCCGAACACCGTAACCACTTGTGACGTAGTTGTATTGTGACGCGTAAAGGCAGACCGCTTGATTCAGTTTCACTATATACCTCGCTAAGGGTGGCTGCGTGCGTGCGTGCGCGCGTGCGTGCGGGCGGGCGTGCATGTGTATGTATGTATGTATGTATATATGTATGCAGGCATGCATGTATGCATATTGTACATATGACACACATAGTTATATTGATATATGTATGCATATCTAGTTATGTTGATATATGTATACATATGTAGTTGTATTGATGTATGTATACATCTGTAGTTGTATTGATATATGTATACATATGTAGTTGTATTGGTATATGCATACATTTGTAGTTATAATTGATATATGTATACATCTGTAGTTATATTGATATATGTATACATATGTTTAACACATATGTACGTGCATACGCGTGCAGTTTACAGGTACACTCGAACTGGTTCATGCACTGGTGCTTGTGTACGTGAGTATTGTAGGGTGTTGATATGTTTAACAAGATTTAACAAGATTTGCCATCCAAGCCAAAGGCCCAGATGGCAAGTGGACAAGGAAGCCATTGGCTTATCGAGAGTCCAACAATGTTACGACATTATTCGACATCAGTAGTGACTGAGTTCTTTTATTATGCTGCAACTGGCTGTGTTAGCTTTCTCGCGGCATCGTGACGAGAGACGTCAGGCCACAGTCACGCAGCAATGACGTACGCGCAGCAGATGTTAACAAAATGTGTCACCGTGTTATCGCTACAGACGGTCAGACGTCAATGAAAGACAGGAGACATAATATTATACAACCTGACAATCACAGCGACTTCTGGTTGACCAGCGACATGACCTGGCCGGAGACATTGGCTTGACATGAGACGAGTAACCTGCGAGAAGTCGGTCGCATGATCGTTGTAAACGTGCGATATATATATAGCGCCAGGCCGCTCGTCAACCGAGTGCGACAGGGCGCCACGTCCTACGGCCACATGCTTGTGGTGAAGTCGCCTGCTTGTGCTGGACGGCATAGAGAGGTCGCCTGCTTGTGCTGGACGGCATAGAGAGGTCGCCTGCTTGTGCTGGACGCATGAGAGGTCGCCTGCTTGTGCTGGACGGCATAGAAAGGTCGCCTGCTTGTGCTGGACGGCATAGAGAGGCCGCCTGCTTGTGGTGGACGGCATAGAGAGACCGCCTGCTTGTGGTGAACGATATAGAGGGGCCACCTGATTGTGGTGGACGCGACACTGAGAAGCCGCCTGCTTGTGGTGGACACTACATAGAAAAGCCGCCTGCTTGTGGTGGACGCTACATAGAGAAGCCGCCTGCTTGTGGTGGACGCTACATAGAGAAGCCGCCTGCTTGTGGTGGACGCTACATAGAGAAGCCGCCTGCTTGTGGTGGACGCTACATAGAGAAGCCGCCTGCTTGTGGTGGACGCTACATAGAGAAGCCGCCTGCTTGTGGTGTACGCTACATAGAGAAGTCGCCTACTTGTGGTGGACGTGACACAGAGAAGCCGCCTGCTTGTGGTGGACGCTACTTAGAGAAGCCGTGCTAATGGTGTACATCGCGTAGACCGACGGACAATGGTCGTCGTAAAATATTCATGACACTCAATAATGACGACTGAGTGAACACGGAGCCAAGTTGTGTATCTGGCTTGTTCTGTCCGCTTAGACTGTTGTGGGGGCGTGGCGCGTACAAATGTTTGCCGAGCTTATCACGCATCGCTTGGCTTACTGAGCTGCGTTAAACTGGTTGCATCGTCATTGCACGGGTCACAGAGAGTCTCAACGACTTACGTGACGTCTAATAGTACTGAGCCTTCTTTGAACGGGAACGGTTAACTCAGTATGTTACGCTTGCAGGACTCTGGCTCGGCGCGCGCGTGCGTGTGTGTGTGTGTGTGTGCGCGCGCGCGTGCGTTTGTGTGTTTGCGTGCGTGCGTGCATGCTTTCGTGTGCATGATAAGTTGCCATAAGAATGACTTAACATGCTAGAAGTTTCTCAATCATCAGCGTATTTTTCTTTTCCGTGCCCTAATATTACTTCAACAAACCTTACACAATGATACTATGCTAATCAAAACATACACTGCGAACGTATCGTAGTCTGTGTTGTGTTAGGCATTGAACCTGACAATATGTTGTCCGTTCTTGCAGAAACACCGGACAATTAACGAACGATTTGTGAAGCAGAGCGTCGCACCACCAGCTGGTCACTATAGGACGTCAGGCGACGGACCCACGGACAGGACTCGGCATCCAAGCATGCTAGAATGGACCACAGACGGGTACGTTGTTCTCTTGCGGGGCCGTATGTGAATGTTTCAAGGATGCATATTCGCGTTCACGAGAGGTGTAATCGTGTCGAATCATATATCAAGATTTAATTAACAATGCCTATATCGTTTACCATTAATATTTCAGCCGATGTAAGTACAAGTTCATCCAAATCACATTATCTGGGGTATCTCCTCTTTCAGCTGTAGCACGTGACTTGGTGTAACACGTGACTTGATGATACACGTGACTTATTCGTTCATGACGCATTCTCCTTGGTGTGCAGTATTGTTGTATAGTTTTTTTCGTCCTTATCATAACAATTTGATATCTTCCGTGACTGACTGTCGTGACTGTTTACTTTTGTCAACATCAGTTTTGTTTTTCTAAAAATAAGTACGGACTGAATTGGTAATGTAGTCGTATTCGGAGTGCTCATTATACTTCCTAAAAACAACACAATAACCGACTACGCCTGCATATATTGAAAACACGCTGTGAACGTTTTATGGAGCCAATGTTTTCTACGGCCGGACGTGTTTACTACACCCGGAGATCTGAGCAACGAAGCGGCTACTTCCGGAGGGAATCATCAATAAAAAAGCAGGTTGTATTTATCGAACGAGCTGCAGCACTGGAGAGACGCTCGCTAAATATAAAACATGGCCGCTCTCATGCGGTGGCGTCCCTAGCGACGGATAACGTCAACATTATAAGTCACGACCTCAGCGCTCGCATTACGACCAATGTCCATTTTAATTGGTCGCTAATAGTTGGAGTGCACTAAGACCATCGTAAATGTAAGATATATAACAACGTCCATCTATGGTGAATGTTCTATAGATTAAGTGCCTCTCAACGAACTTCATCTAATGATGTGAAATGTGCTTGACTGTCGTAATGCGCCAAGCAGCAGAATCCCTCGGTTCGTGTAAACCCGTCATAACATTGTTGATCGTTGCGCCAAGCGGGCACAAAATGGTTTCTTAGTGTCGGGGAAAAGGCAACAATAGCCCCAAGTAAATACGGCCAAAACATTTTCCTTTGCAGCGATCCCTTTGGAATATTGTTAAAATATTTCGTAATGCACTCTACTCGCGGAGACCTTCATGAATACATTGGTTGAGGCAACAGGAATGTGGACGTTTACTCGACTCAATTGTCAACGTTCTTTGTCTGTGTAAAAGATAAGTCCCTTGTTGATTTCAGTGACAATGCAAGACCAGAACTTGTTATTACATTTGTAAACAACGATTTACAGTTTCTTCTCTACAACTTGGTGTCCATTTACGTTCGTCGTATCTTTTCATACAAAACCTGCTGTTCCGTTTGGTTGGACCTGATCGCAATTCCTGCTCAATGCGTACGAACGGCTGTAATGTAAAACACTGTTCTTTTTGAAATTGCATTATACAGCACGTTTTCAATCTTATTTCACGCTGAAACTGTATATCGGACAACATGTCGTCATTAAAGAATTGTTTTATAATATAAAGAATCAAACACGTAATGATGGATTCAGATTTACGATGACGAAAACATATTTAGTCTGACAAGAACAAAGCTAAATAGACAAATTACTGAGAAACGGTACATTAGATCTTATAAAGCGTTGACCGTGCGATGGTCCTCGTCTTGGACATATCATTCTGTTTACGGAGCAGTCTTCGTTCACCGTACAGTACTTATCACACTGCTACGGTTTCGCCAGCGCGACGTGATCCTGCCACAAATCGGCTTAACCGCACGATTTACGACACATTCACCGCTTTATGGCAACGGCTCAGCGTTTCACGACAATGACGGACGACAATAGATAACACCAGACCTTCCAAAGCCTCCAACGCTCAGCGTAAAATTTTAAACGCCAGCCGAGTAGGTTTAAATGGCAGGGTGTTAAATTATTAACGCTTGTGATGAATTTCATATTAGCTAAATGCCGGATCTAACATGAATAGTGTGAATGCAGTCTGCGCAGGTGAGAGTGCTGTTGTCATTTATAAGACTTAACTACGACAACCAATCAACTTAATCAGACCACGTGGTCCGCGAAGACAGGTGGATGAGTTGCTCCTTCCGACGATATGGACTAGTTGCGAGAGGCCTCCTCCAGAAGTACCTTATTTTGCCGCAGCTTCGACGTACTTGTGTTATTACTGCCAATATAGCACGACCAGCTTCGACGTACTTGTGTTATTACTGCCAATATAGCACGACCAGCTTCGACGTACTTGTGTTATTACTGCCAATATAGCACGACCAGCTTCGACGTACTTGTGTTATTACTGCCAATATAGCACGACCAGCTTCGACGTACTTGTGTTATTACTGCCAATATAGCACGACCAGCTTCGACGTACTTGTGTTATTACTGCCAATATAGCACGACCAGCTTCGACGTACTTGTGTTATTACTGCCAATATAGCACGACCAGCTTCGACGTACTTGTGTTATTACAGCCAATATAGCACGACCAGCTTCGACGTACTTGTGTTATAACTGCCAATATAGCACGACCAGCTTCGACGTACTTGTGTTATTACTGCCAATATAGCACGACCAGCTTCGACGTACTTGTGTTATTACTGCCAACCAATGTATATGTACCCAAAGGCAAACATTGAAAATCGTGCCAATGTCATTATCAATAAACTGTAGCTAATGTTTTAATACATATGGTACCAACATAATACTTCTAATCGTGCCGCTATAATTATTATAATTATAACAGTAACACACAATGTAATAAATAATATGGTACATATGCAATCTTTAACATTAGAAATTGTTAATAAATGTGATAACCAGGTAATACGTAACAGTGAACTCCGTAACACTGTAATTGTAACAAACCAGTACCAAAGCTGTCAATAAATAGTTTTATAATGGCTACGTAATGATTAATATTTAAAATATTTCCACTGTACCTACATGATACATGACATCGCGTCAATATGATTATAATAAAACAGGAACAGAGCTGTTATAAATATACTACAGAATACTAAACATTCAAAACTCGCGCCACTGTAAATATGTTAAAACAGTGATAAAGCTCTTAATAAATTAGAACCGTCAAAATAAACCAGGTTTGTTTGGAAACCTGGAATTCTCGCAATTTCACATGACTGACGTGAACTAACCTACACTTCAGTAGTATGTGAATAAGTCATGATATGCGGCAAGATTCACGTTTGGTTGTCACCAGTAGCAAGATTAATTAACGTAATTAACTTGTCAAAATGTAGATATATCATCCGTCAGGGAACTTTAGTACGTTATGACTTACTAGGTGGCGTATTGACAGACGGCGATAACTCGATTATTTGCATCGTTCCCTCTCGTTTATATTATGCTGGATATGTCGTTAAATCATCTCGAGAGCAAGAATTGTAACTCCGCTGCCAGTTTATCGCACAGAATACGCTCAATGAAGACTGTAGCTTTTGACCGACAATCCGCAGTTTATTTACCGATTGGAGGTTATTATAATGTTTCGTTGGTGCTTTTCCTTCTTTGTTAAAATGTAAGGATTATACGCAAACATATTTATAAAAAAAATCGTGAAGTTTACCTATTTGATATTTCGTAAGACCAAGCGTTGCGTTCTTAAACATTAATAACAGTATGCAATCGTGTATTAAACCAACCGCACATATTTAATCAACTACACACACACACACACACACACACACACACACACACACACACACACACACACACACACACACACACACACACACACACACACACACACACACACACACACACACACACACACACACACACACACACACACACACACACACACACACACACACACACACACACACACACACACACAACACACACACACACACACACACACACACACACACACACACACACACACACACACACACACACACACACACACACGGGCCTGAATCGTTTTGGGCTAAATACACTTAGGATGGAATAGTAATGCACAATCTTTATTTTAGTGTAGTATTCTTGGTGTTTTGTCGATCGTCCGAGCAGTGTCGCCCGCGGCCAGTGGCGTGTGGCGGCAGCAATGGCCGGACGCCGAATGGTACCCCCGAGATTAGCCGCGCCGCTCCTTTAATTGATTTGTGCTGACGCCAGCTGCTGGAACCGAGAACATTATATGCCTGGCTGGAGACTTCTGGGGCCAGCAACCCCTCGAGGTCGCCAGCTATGTTCGCTGGGAGCAGACACAACTCCGACCAGGTCAGAAGGTAGTCGGTTGTGGTCTGACCTTAGTTGCCCCGTCTGATTAGGTGACTGTTAATAAATGATGACGTGAGACTGGCTAATAATTAGTTTGTGGTATATAGTGACATGTAGTTTGCTCCCTATGGAAGAGGCGAGCAGAGTTGTACAATCGTCACCACCATGGCGACCGCACCGACCCGCACCATGTTCACTCGGCCCATTTCTCTCAGTTGTTCTCTGCTTCACAAGATTTGTTGTCCAGATCTCTCGGTCTTTCCTATAGTGCTTGTGTCTCAGATACAATGTCCACCCCGTATCCTCTTTAAACCAGATATTCCGTGTTTTGGGTCCCAGCATATAACTTCTTCTATGATATCTTCTTGTGGCGATGGTAATATCCTGACGCCTTCATTCTTCGTTCTCGGCGTATTACCGAGACTTTGAGAAAGTAATCATGTATTACCTTATTCAGTGTGTGGCTGTGTTCCCTTCCTTTCACTTCATCTATTGACTGGGAGCGCATGGTGCCATTACCAAACGTCTTCGCCAGCTTTGTCTGTCTTCTGCTGAGCGTAGTAAGGTCGGTGGAGTTTACTTGGTCCATTCCTGTATGTGATTCAGCCAGTGTTTCATCTGGCTTTGCTTTAGGTGATGAGTCTATTTCATCAAGGTTCTGGCAACTCTTCAGGATGTTAATTGGGGTGTTCTGGTCAGTACAGTTGACAAGTACTTTGCTTTAGATGATGAGTCTATTTCATCAAGGTTCTGGCAACTCTTCAGGATGTTAATTGGGGTGTTCTGGTCAGTACAGTTGACAAGTACTTTGCTTTAGATGATGAGTCTATTTCATCAAGGTTCTGGCAACTCTTCAGGATGTTAATTGGGGTGTTCTGGTCAGTACAGTTGACAAGTACTTTGCTTTAGGTGATGAGTCTATTTCATCAAGGTTCTGGCAACTCTTCAGGATGTTAATTGGGGTGTTCTGGTCAGTACAGTTGACAAGTACTTTGCTTTAGATGATGAGTCTATTTCATCAAGGTTCTGGCAACTCTTCAGGATGTTAATTGGGGTGTTCTTGTCAGTACAGTTGACAAGTACTTTGCTTTAGGTGATGAGTCTATTTCATCAAGGTTCTGGCAACTCTTCAGGATGTTAATTGGGGTGTTCTGGTCAGTACAGTTGACAAGTACTTTGCTTTAGGTGATGAGTCTATTTCATCAAGGTTCTGGCAACTCGTCAGGATGTTAATTGGGGTGTTCTGGTCAGTACAGTTGACAAGTACTTTGCTTTACTCTGTGCAAACTACATTAAATACCAGCGTCCACTCAACACGGCAGTTGCAAGGACATTTGAGCCTTGATCTTCTTAATATCATAATTTCTTGTATATCCACTACACTTAGCATACAATGGAACTATGTGAGATAACCGCTGCAACCAGTCACATAATGCGAAACTAATAGAGACGGATCGAATAGTTTTTTGCTAAATTGTGTTAAAGTCGACGCCGGAAGTCGGGAAATCCACTAAATAATATTGCCAAACAACAGATAACTCAGTCCAGATGATTAAGTGTTAACATTTACACAAATGTAAAGTGCACATAATGTATCTACCGGCCATAGGCATCGCCATCTTTGTTGGTCTGTTTGAAAATGTCAAAGGTCATTCACATTCGCACCGGTGGCTCTCAAAAACCGACAACAATGCTCACCCGCGTATCGCAAGAGTGATGTCGCTGTGCTCTCGCGAGAATTTCATTTTAACTTCGAGAACAAACACATCACACACTTTAAATGCTGAAGAACTTATTGCTGCAAACTTCTCAATAAATGTCCGCATTATGTACTGGTCATTATGATGTGGTCATTTACTACGTGTCTCATGACGTGTTTCATCGTGTTACATGTCTTATGACATGTTTCATCGTGTTACATGTCTCATGACGTGTTTCATCGTGTTACATGTCTCATGACGTGTTTCATCGTGTTATATGTCTCATGACGTGTTTCATCGTGTTACATGTCTCATGACGTGTTTCATCGTGTTACATTTCTCATGACGTGTTTCATCGTGCTACATGTCTCATGACGTGTTTCATCGTGTTACATGTCTCATGGCATGTTTCATCGTGTTACATGTCTCATGACGTGTTTCATCGTGTTACATGTCTCATGACGTGTTTCATCGTTCTACATGTAGGTTATTACTGTTCCAAGCGATATACTAATTGTCCTTTCCGTAACGGATTGTTACCTTTCCCTATTTATTGCTATCGTGAACATTACAACAGCATTGTTGTCGTGAATGTTCCTTACAGTAATTGTTGTCGTCAACACTACATTGTTGTCATGGATGTTCGTTAAAATTATCGCTATCGTGAACATTATTGTGGTATTGTTATTGTGTTGTACATTACAGTTATTGTAGTCGAGAACATTATTGTAACATTGTTGTCATGAATGTTCGTTGACGTCACTGATATCATGAATGTTCATTTACGTTATTGTTGTCATAAATGTTCGTTGATGTTATTTTTGTCATGAATGTTCGTTGACGTTATTGTTGTAATGAATGCTCGTTGATGTTATTGTTATCATGAATGTTCGTTGACCTTATTTTTGTCTTGAGTGTTCGCTGACGTTATTGTTGCCATGAATGTTCGTTGACGTTATTGTTGTATTGATTGTTCGTTGACGTTATTATTGCCATGAATGTTCGTTGACGTTATTGTTGTCTTGAGTGTTCATTTAAGTTACTGTTGTCATGAATGTTCGTTGACGTTATTGTTGTCATGAATGTTCGTTTACGTTGTTGTTGTCTTGAGTGTTCGTTGTTGTTATTGTTGTTGTGAACGTTCTCATAAATGGATATTTTAATAACACAATCGGTTGGAGCTCTGTATACAGTATCTGACGGGTGATTTCGTGAATGAAGTCTTGGTCAGGAATGCTTGACTAGGCGGCTATGTCTGTTAAACCTCTCTCTTCGATTCATTTAATCGCGAATCAGGTTAGCTGATCTGTAGTGCGTTACATGTTTCTGTTATATGCGCAGTTGGTGTTATAAAAAGGGCGTACTTTTGTTAATATATAAAAAATACTTTTATTTATAGTTTGATCGGGTAACTTTCGAATATGTGAAAAGCCTTATGTAGACCATTTGTGCTCCTTTTCTCCGAATTGTGCCCGGATCTGTTCAAAAATAATTTTTCCGATGATTTTATCAAACCTAAACAATATATTTGCACACAAGAGCCAGCATGTCGTAGTGGTTTGATTGTTTAGCGAAATGGTTCTAAAACAAGACACACGAATACAATGGAGGACAGACCTTTAACCATGACGGCCATCAGATGATTATCTTTACCAGATTTCGCTAGTTTTCCTTAGATTGTCGCCTTATGAGGCCTGCACGCAATCGCTCCCGTGACAATATCCGGTCGCTTCCGTCATCCGATCTAAAGGTCGTGTGCCGAGGGATGGGCTCGGCAGTGCGTGATTCCACGTCGTTCTTGCCTTATTAGAAACACAGGCACAGGTCGTTTCTTCCCTGGATAGATAGCACACTGCACAAAGTATCCTTTTTCTCTAGTATATTTGTGATTCTTACCCTTGTAGAAATCGTTAGACGTGTAAGTTTTCCGATGTGAAGTCTTAACCTCTGTGTATTCTTTAGATATAGTTGTAACATGTCCAGCATTCAGCCTCGCCTGGCGTCCGTTACAGGTACTATTAAGACCTGTGTGGATGTCTGATGTATAGTTAGCCGTATGTCAGATTTTTAGTTTTGTGGATATATATATATATATATATATATATATATATATATATATATATATATATATATATATATATATATATATATATATATATATATATATATCATCAAACGTTTAGGCTAAACAAACATTTTACGCCCCACGAATACAACTATCCCATTCGGTATTGATGTGTTAATCAGGTAAGATAACGCAAGCTATTATAGAAACAGCTCCCGAACTATTATACAAAACGATTAATTGATTGATTGATTGCTATACCGGGTTTTCTGCTAAACGGCCTAATCGTGTCTACGAGTATGTTGCCTTTATAAGGATGCGTATTAAGCGATGCATGTATATGATACGTTCACAAGTGAAACCCAGTCAGTGAACATTGTTGTACGTTCTCGTTAAGACTGTCTACAACCGTTTACGTGGATACGCACAAGAATTGAAACCAACACAATTGAGGTGTTCTCCGCGGCAGCTGGATTAACTGACGGCTGGTCGTGCGCGGTGACAATGTTGCCCAACAAAACGATATGCGATTATTGTTATTGGGACAGCTGCAGAGAGCAAACGACGTAATCTGCTCCTGTCATCGAATGACGAAATGTAATAACGGCGAGACGCGGCGCTCATTAGATTGATTGTATAGCAGGGGCTGGCGTTTTCCGGCGTCGGGCGTAAGCGTGACACGCGCCATTGAAATATTGCGCTGTGCTGTCAGCGAGCGACGATTTGCTACGTCCCACGGGGGACTGGTTTGGTCAGCGAAAGGTTGACGGAGAGAGGAGCCGTGAAGCAAGGCGGGTGTACCTTGTAAATATCAGGACCTTACGTGTCAGGACGTATCATGACGATAAGTATCAGGACATTACGTATCAAGATGTTACGTATCAGGACGTATCATGACGTTACGGATCAAGACGTTACGTGTCAAGAAGTTACGTATCAGGATTTACGTATTAGGACCTTACGTGTCAGGACGCTGTGTATCAGGATCTGACGTACCAAGACATTACGTATGAGGACCTTACGCCATTACGTATGAGGGCCTTACGCCATTACGTATGAGGACCTTACGCCATTACGTATATGAGGACCTTACAGTCATGGGACATATCAGTAGTTTACCTCCGGGTTCGCGGTATCAGGATAAAGTTATTAATGAACATATAGTATATTATTAATGGTATATAAACGTATTGTACAATGTTAATGGTATACGAACGTATAGTATATTAATGATACATGGACATCACATATTATGTTCTCGTGTCCTGTCGTTAGACGGTATCGTTCTTGCTCTGTATCGCCGCCGCGTTCTTGGCCTAAACTCTCCATCTTGGCGACGACACGATGACCTGACGACACGATGACCTGACGACACTCTAGATAGTTTTCTCCTAATGACTTCTCTTAATGACAACGCCTGCAGCTATTTTTGTTGACTCATTTTCCTCAAGCAATATCCGGTAACTCGTTGTCTGTCGTGATTGACTGGCCCGCGACCCAGTCGATTTGTCAGATGTTCCCAGCCTCTGTTTGCGCCACACAGGAAGACCCTTCTCGTTGAGAATGTAGGCATAGAGACGGGGTTGTTGTACACTAGTCGTGCGAGTGGGCATTATCTCACGGAGAGGTATCTAGCGACTGCACTGGCGTTCTGTCGCAGTTAATGCACCGCGTATACGTTGTTAACATAATCGCTACAATACATGTCTTGTTTAACGATTCGTTTCTCACTAAGGGCACGGCCATTTATAAATTATCGTAATGTTGTACTCACTGTGATTTGTCGGTTAGTGCTTCGTTTAGTACACGTCAATCTTGTTAACAAAGACATGTCAACGCATTAGTATGCAAATGGACATGTTTAAATTTATATAAATATAAATAAATGCAAATGCAAATGCCATTTTCCAGGATCGCATTCAACTGCAAATACAAATGTGGTTTGGTCGCATTTACATATAAATACAAATGTTATGGTTATGCGTTTGAAAATGCATTTCAAATGTTTTGTTTTTATATTAAATATTGTGTTATATTTGGATATAAAATACATATAAAACACACATTATTAATTTACTATAGTAGCGAAGTTACATATGCTAACACAAATAATATAAAACGGCATATCAGGTACATCATCTAAACATAATTATTACTCAAACAGTTACGTCTGCAGTTGAAATGCATTTGATTGGACGTTAGAAAAATTAAATGTTTGGGGGTCGCATTCAAATGCAAATACAAATGCACTGAATATGTCACGGCTGCATTTGAATGCGCAATCAAATGCTCAACAATCAAATGCACATTCAAATGCATTTGCATTTGTTAACTAGCCTCGTGCATATTGTTTACAATTTGCCACCAATTGACATTGTCAGTCCAGATGTGGTCCCCAAACGCTTGCGGCAAATGAATATGTGCCAAGAATATCGGTTATTTTTGTCGGGTTATTTGTCTGTGTAATTAGGAAATGCTATATTGGTTTCCGCTAATCGCGGTCTGGATGTTGCGTGTGTTCAACGATGTTTTGCATCCAGACGTTGGAAAAGTATACATAACGCTAAACTTTAGACGCACTGAGCTAGACCCGTCTACAGCTATTCGTGCAATGCCAGTGGGATCATGCCTCAGGTACACTTCCTGGTGTGTTACAGGGATCATGCCTCAGTTACACTTCCTGGTGTGTTACAGGGATCATGCCTCAGTTACACTTCCTGGTGTGTTACAGGGATCATGCCTCAGTTACACTTCCTGGTGTGTTACAGGGATCATGCCTCAGTTACACTTCCTGGTGTGTTACAGGGATCATGCCTCAGTTACACTTCCTATTGTGTTACAGGGATCATGCCTCAGTAACACTTCCTGGTGTGTTACAGGGATCATGCCTCAGTTACACTTCCTGGTGTGTTACAGGGATCATGCCTCAGTTACACTTCCTGGTGTGTTACAGGGATCATGCCTCAGTTACACTTCCTGGTGTGTTACACACTAATGTAGGGCACAGTAATTTTACATATGTGTAATTTTCAAAAAATCATATCATCTGACATAACTTCATTTGAGCAGCACATTGGCAGGTTTGCTGGTAGAACATGTTGACAGTGTAACTGTGGATTTTTAGATGACTTTAATAGGCGGAAGGATTTTTGGCAATTATTTCGCCACATGGCACGTGTGCGTAGTAATTCATGCAGAAATTGGTAAAAATTTACGGGTGTGGCACGTTCAGGCATTTTAAATGAGTACGAGACTTTGACTAAACTCGATCAGCATGTCAATGAGATGACAGAAGCGTCCATGACACGACACAATTAATTTTACGAAACACCTCGCACGAGCACACGACTGGATGAAAGTTCCCATGCCAAATAATGTCCACGCCATATGTGAGAATACATTCTGAGTCGGGCGATCGAGTGGTCGAATAAGCTTTGTTTGACGTTAATGTGATCATAGCGTGTCCAGCTGCCGCGGGTGCCGTCAGAACGATCATGGCAACAAGGGAGGTCCAGAGGGACTCAGCCCGAGGAGACGGGGTGAGCCGACTGGGCGCGCGAGGGGTCCACTGGACGATGGTCTGTTACCGGAGCGCCCGCTGACTTGCCCGGTCAGCCTCAGACCGCGCGAGTGAGTCAGATCCCCGGTTCACCGATGTGCTCAGCTCCCCCACATGACGTCATATATAAATGACGTTAATGCAGGTTACGTACATCGTTCCGGCCTGTGTCGACGTAGTGACCTTTTCGTGGTAACGAATTACACTGTTTTGTAGGTTACGGATGATGCACGTTAGTAAACCTGGGGGGACAGGACAGTTGGCCCGAGGACAGTGAACCTGAGGACAGTTGGCCAGAGGACAGTTGGCCCGAGGACAGTGAACCCGAGGACAGTTGGCCCGAGGACCGTTGGCCCAAGGACAGTGGACCCTAGGACAGTGAACCCGAGGACAGTTGGCCTGAGGACAGTGAACCCGAGGACAGTTGGCCAGAGGACAGTTGGCCCGAGGACAGTGAACCCGAGAACAGTAAACCCGAGGACAGTGGACCCGAGCACACAGCCGAAACATCAGCACAAACGTTCCACAGTTGGTTTGAGAGGAATCAACTAGGTCTATTGATTTTACAGCTCTCCTATAATTCGAAATTGAGAACGATATAAATGCACTCGAAATGAGAATTATTTTTAATCCTTTCTCGACGCGCACATCCAGTGAAGATGTCAGATCAAAATGCTGCTCCTTAAAATATGTCAAATCAATTGATTTCCATCGTCAAAATAAATAGCCAGAGTGTTCACCAGCAGTTCATTTTCAGGAAACTTCGGGACATTTGCATTGTGGAATTTATCAAGGATCTAGCACCCATCTTGAACAACATTGATAACCTGCTCGATGAACTTGTACACGTCTACACTACAGGAATTGAATATGTTGCCGACCAACACGCTCCCTTGCAAAGAAATCTGGTAACAATGAGGCTGAATACTCAATGGTATTCAAATGAGCTGGGGCGGGCTAAACGCGTGCAGAAAAGCAGAAAGGTTGTGACGGCGAGCAAAACTGACTGTCCATCGGCAGATATTCAGAGAGCAGTCCAATGCAGCCAACAAACTACTCATCAGTGCGAAGAAACATTTCTTTTCTGCAAAGATTAGAGATTGTGACCAAAGGCCAAAGACAACGTTTTAAATTAACGAGGCATCTGACGGGAAATACGAGCGTTTGCAAACAACACCAGAAAACCCAGTTGTTGACAGCCGTAGTTAACAGGTTGTATTTGTGTATTCATAGATATGGCATGTACGATATTAGATGAATGATGTCACTAATGGAATTCCCTGGGCTTTCCTCCTGTCGAATAACAAGTGCGTGGACAATGTGGGTGTGAAGCCAGCCCAGGGGGCGCCTTGACGAGAACAGTGGCGCCACACGGTGGGCTCTGAACTAGTCAATATATCTAGTACAACAATGGGACACAACGCCTTTTTGAATGGAAATACAAGTATTATATGTTAGATCACATATAAATAACATTTAATAAATACTGATGAAATAATCATACATTTATAACTAACCCTTTGTGTACACAATTTCGAATAATGACCTTTGTAATTCCCAGAACGTAACATGCGTCTCCCTATGTAAAAGGTCAATGTTGTCACGCATGCGTCATTTCCCAAGGAATCCCGATTGGTGTTGACTAAACCACTTTCGCTGGAACATTTTCTACTCGTCCAATCTTAGACAGTTTCGCTTGTGCCACCTTAGCTGTCGATCCAAATAAATGTCTGTACTCGCGTCGGCGCCCGAACCAGACGGAGCTGCAGTAGACCGACAACGCATCGTAAACTCTAAAGAGCAACACACGCGACGTGCATTTACTGTTTGTGTATTCATATGCGGCAAATTCATGCGAATTGTTAATATTGAGTTTCGAATATAATTGTCAAAGACACGTAAAATATTCCGAGATAACGCAAATGTAATGTTTCTGCCTTATATATAATGTCACGTGTTTCCTTTGAGATCACGTGTTGGTACGTAGAAACGTTCTCCGTGTTGATATAAGTGTCTCAGTGAGAATGATTGGTCTCAGTGATGTGCTGATTCATCTCCGATTAACTGCGCTCATTATGATCTACGTATACAGTTTGGTTGGACCTTGAGCTAACATAGCCAAGAGACCCATTGAAGGATCTCTCGTGAATGTAATTGTTTAACTCATTGAAGAAAATAGGTCAGTCGACACAAACTATTTATAGCACGCTCAGATTACCTACGTTAATTATTAAACAACTACACATAATTTCGCAAATGTATCTGCAGAACGAAGACACCATTGTCAAAACTAACACTCTGGGAGCCGACGCCCCGACGCGCTTCAAGGGGACGGCCCGCTCTAAGTTACGTCGAGGTCCTGAAATCGGATGCTGGTGTGTCAGACACAAAGGAGTTAACTGCATGTATGAAGGAGAGAGCAGAATGGCGAGCCATCAAATCTCGAAGTCTTTCGACCAGATGATGATGATGATGATGATCTGCAGAACTTTGACATTCCTTCCTCAATTCGATTTTTCGCCTGTCTAGTTTCAGACACATTTCGCGGAAATATTGAACTTATCTAGTATCCACTAAGACACGCTAGCTCATTTGTATAAATGTGTTATTTACGTTTGGTGAAATCACCTGACAAACGAGTAAATTTTCTTTGACCGGTCAAAATTAGGCGAAACGGGGCAAATGTACTCAGACTCTATGTACCATACTCAGACTCTATGTACCATATTCAGACTCTATGTACCATATTCAGACTCTATGTACCATATTCAGACTCTATGTACCATATTCATACTCTATGTACCATAATCAGACTCTATGTACCATACTCAGCCTCTATATACCATACTCAGACTCTATGTACCATATTCAGACTCTATGTACCATATTCAGACTCTATGTACCATATTCAGGCTCTATGTACCATATTCATACTCTATGTACCATACTCAGTCTCTATATACCATACTCAGACTCTATGTGCCATACTCAGACTCTATGTGCCATATTCAGACTATATGTACCATATTCAGACTCTATGTACCATATTCAGACTCAATGTACCATAAGGTTACTCACACTATGGCAAGTTGTCTGATCTCACGACCAAAGTCAATCTTTCGATGATTCTAACAAAAGTACGTGCTCTTGACAAAAGACTGTGAATACGACGTATTAACGTATTACATTATTCTACATGTTTGAACATCAACGAACCTGGTTCACGATGGGCTAAATCAATTAACGATGGAGTTTTGAGGAAATAATCCAATATTACATTTAATCATGAGGATGCTGCAAACAATAGTACCTGGTATTGTGGCAGCGGCCGTCTTGCAATCGACCGCAGCGACATGACGAACAAACCATGCGTGGGTATATTACATCCATGCTGTCTCAGCAAATCATTCATTTCAGTCTATGGTCAGTACAAGTTATTCCTAATATAGGCTTCTAGTATATTTGGTACACCTGGAGGTCGTGGTGACCTAGAAAACGTGATGCAGATATTTTGGCTGATGCATTTTCATACTTCATTGATCACGTTCTGCAGTCGATGGTTCGAAGTTACCGAAGCGTGACAAGTCGATTAGTAAGTCTGCGCAAGCATCACATACTACAACAACAATATGTTGTTGCATTTCACACTAATTCAGATTGAGTTGTCCCAAAATAACCGGTTGAGATGTTCTGGAGAGCTTTGTTTGTCCTTCGTTGGCTTTTCTCTAACGTTTCTGGAACAATATGAAACATTGGAAAATAAAACAAATTCTCTCAAAACCTTGGAAATTATAACGATTAACAATACGGCCAGGCAGCAGCCCCGGATAAGGAAGAAAACAATATGTTTAGGGTAAATGTATTACGCAATCGCTTTACATTAATGATCCGTCCCCAAAACGATGTTTATGTTCGTTTCATTTCAGAGTCATTTCGCGAAAAAATTGAACCTATCTAGCTTACAATACGACATGCTAGCTCGTTTTACAAAATAAAAATGTGTTATTAAGTTTGGTTGAAATCGTATTACTTAAACTATTCACACATTACGAATATCACTGATCCTGATTCACGATGGGCTAAATCAATTGAGGAGGGTGTTTTAAACACAAAACCACAGGGTGCTTTAGATGTCAAACCAGTGAACGTTTGCATCGTTTCCAATATGGCCGTCCGCCGCTGCGCAGCGTCGACCTCGTTCTAGCGTCCGCGCGGGCGAGTATCGATCCGCCGCGCGAGGAGTACACGGGACGGATGAAATGTTAATAGCACAAGCTGTCAATTCGACGTGGGGTGCACTCGATCTTATGTCGTCTTCTGTTGTCGTCTTCTGTTGTCGTCTTCTGTTGTCATCTTCTGTTGCTGTCTTCTGTTGTCGTCTTCTGTTGTCGTCTTCTGTTGCTGTCTTCTGTTGTCGTCTTCTGTTGCTGTCTTCTGTTGTCGTCTTCTGTTGCTGTCTTCTGTTGTCGTCTTCTGTTGTCGTCTTCTGTCGTCGTCTTCTGTTGTCGTCTTCTGTTGCTGTCTTCTGTTGTCGTCTTCTGTTGCTGTCTTCTGTTGTCGTCTTCTGTTGCTGTCTTCTGTTGTCGTCTTCTGTTGTCGTCTTCTGTCGTCGTCTTCTGTTGTCGTCTTCTGTTGCTGTCTTCTGTTGTCGTCTTCTGTTGTCGTCTTCTGTTGCTGTCTTCTGTTGTCGTCTTCTGTTGCTGTCTTCTGTTGTCGTCTTCTGTTGTCGTCTTCTGTTGTCGTCTTCTGTTGTCGTCTTCTGTTGCTGTCTTCTGTTGTCGTCTTCTGTTGCTGTCTTCTGTTGTCGTCTTCTGTTGCTGTCTTCTGTTGTCGTCTTCTGTTGTCGTCTTCTGTTGCTGTCTTCTGTTGTCGTCTTCTGTTGCTGTCTTCTGTTGTCGTCTTCTGTTGCTGTCTTCTGTTGTCGTCTTCTGTTGTCGTCTTCTGTTGCTGTCTTCTGTTGTCGTCTTCTGTTGCTGTCTTCTGTTGTCGTCTTCTGTTGTCGTCTTCTGTCGTCGTCTTCTGTTGTCATCTTCTGTTGTCGTCTTCTGTTGTCGTCTTCTGTTGCTGTCTTCTGTTGTCGTCTTCTGTTGCTGTCTTCTGTTGTCGTCTTCTGTTGTCGTCTTCTGTTGTCGTCTTCTGTTGTCGTCTTCTGTTGTCGTCTTCTGTCGTCGTCTTCTGTTGTCATCTTCTGTTGTCGTCTTCTGTTGTCGTCTTCTGTTGCTGTCTTCTGTTGCTGTCTTCTGTTGTCGTCTTCTGTTGTCATCTTCTGTTGTCGTCTTCTGTTGCTGTCTTCTGTTGCTGTCTTCTGTTGTCATCTTCTGTTGTCATCTTCTGTTGTCGTCTTCTGTTGCTGTCTTCTGTTGCTGTCTTCTGTTGCTGTCTTCTGTTGTCGTCTTCTGTTGTCGTCTTCTGTTGCTGTCTTCTGTTGTCGTCTTCTGTTGCTGTCTTCTGTTGTCGTCTTCTGTTGTCGTCTTCTGTTGTCGTCTTCTGTTGTCGTCTTCTGTTGTCGTCTTCTGTTGCTGTCTTCTGTTGTCGTCTTCTGTTGCTGTCTTCTGTTGTCGTCTTCTGTTGCTGTCTTCTGTTGTCGTGTGTTGTAAGTACGTATAGTCGACGTTTCAGTTAAATTACAGCAAGCTGGATGCTTGGATGCAAATATTGACTTCGCGCCATACAATGCGACTGAAGAATTCGACCAACGCAATCAACTTATTGAATGAATCGGTGTTGACCGAAGCGTCGGTCCACACTCAACTGGACGTAGATAACGCAGGCTGCTAACCTCGTTACACAGCTCGACGCCGTCGTCAGCAGCACACGTATGAGATTAGCCGTACACAACGACAATAGCCTAAGTGGTCATGTAATAACATTTTATCGATCACAGGCGCGTTCGCTCTCATGGAATATTGTCAATGTTATCATACACAGCACAGAAATACCCAGCACATGCGCATGGTGTTTAGTGTGGGGGTGAACGAGCATGCACGCGCGCGTGCGTGCGTGTGCGTGCGTGTGTGTGTGGATGTGCGTGCGTATTTGTGTGTGTATGCGTTTGTATTCCACTACCAGGGTTATACTTGCTACAATTTTAAACGAGTAATTATACAGTACAATTCCCCTCCCGCACCCCTCCCGCCCGTCCATCCTTCATCCAATGATACGTCTGTAGTGGAACGCTTCAGTTGATGTCCTTTGTTTGTTGTCCGCCGCCGCCGTTGTTTCAATGTCCTGACGGTCCACTCTGCATGGTGTCCGTCCACAATGTCCTGACGGTCCACTCTGCCATGGTGTCCGTCTAAAATGTCCTGATGGTCCACTCTGCCATGGTGTCCGTCCACAATGTCCTGACGGTCCACTCTGCCATGGTGTCCGTCTAAAATGTCCTGATGGTCCACTCTGCCATGGTGTCCGTCCAAAATGTCCTGATGGTCCACTCTGCCATGGTGCCCGTCCAAAATGTCCTGACGGTCCATTCTGCCATGGTGTCCGTCCAAAATGTATTGCATGGCATAGTATGGTATAATACAATACAATTGAGCGTAGCAGAATAAAGCACAATACAGTGTAATCATTGAAATATAACATTGTGAAATAGTGTTTATTGTGAAATTTGAAACGACACGTAAAACAAGTAATACATTTATTGTTAAACAACACATTTTACCAACTTCTTATGTTATAAAAATGTATAAGACGCGTGACGGTTACATCTTCTATATTGACTTTTCGATAAATAAATGACAGATAATTTAGCCAAGGTGTATCAGCAACTCAATCGTAAGAACAAACTATTAGCAATTCTGATGTTCAGACAATTCTAAAAACAACAGTGCGCACAATATTACATGGTTTTAAGAATTTATATATGGAAAATAAATACTATATGTAGCCTAATTTTAGGTAGGCGAATTTAGTGCCCGTTGATGGCTTCTACAAATAAATATGTTACTAATGCGTTTGTGAATTGTTGTTGTTGTTCGGTTTTCATTGAACTACTTTCGTTATCTTGCCCAGTGTAGCAGCCTCTGGAGACTTGAACGCAATCAATTTAAAGTCTTCCCCAAACCTACGCACAGTTACGTGTAAAGCTTCACAGACGCACACAATCTGTTACAGTGTGTTTGCCTCGAAAGGGTATGCATACGACATATGGGATAAATAATGTCATAACAGTCGCTATTGTTTTTTTCTGACCAGACAGTGAAAACTGGCAAGGAAATGTGGCTTATTTTGTTTACGGAGGACCTGACGCTCCTACGTCCACGCGTGCTATTTGTGAGACTGTTACTTCCGCATTTGTTACCCTGCGATATCGTTTACGGTAAACCAGTCTTAGAAAACGCTACATCCCGACAAGAAACAATAAATACAAATGCACATATCATATCTGGGGCGAGCAAATAAACGCCGGCTCTCGGAGCAGCAGACACAGCAACACCTCGTCGTTACAGCAACACAGCCTCGGGGCGGCTCGGCTGAGGCACGCCACCGTCGCTCTATATAATACGACCATCGATTTATTGGCACGAGACATAGGTTTATACCTCGGCGCAAAAAGAGCGGATTATCTGTGAGCGCAGTCGGGCGAGACAAACTGTTTTGTCGCGGAAAATAATAGGCACTGCAGCAATTTGCATCGTCGGTCGGCAAAAGATGTAGTACGCCTGTCTATAAATATGTGCGCGTCGCTTCTTTATTGTGCTTGACATTGACGGAGTGATGCGCGGGACGTGAGGCCGCTGGCTACTTGCCTGCCGTATGAGAGCGCCTTGTCGCCGACAGCCGATCCGCGGTTCTCGCGACCCGCAGCCGTGGCACCAGTGTTTACGTTTGATTAACTACGATGTTTAGCTCTCTTAACGATACTGCGTATTGCATTACATCATGAATTGTGTTAAATGTGTAATTATTAAATGCTTTGTCTTTCACTAACTGCATAGAAAGAGTTCCGCATAATATAATTATTTCCAAAGAAAGTGTTTTCCGTCATATTATTTGCGAGAAATTCCTTAAATAATACCCGTTCTGCTAAATATTAACGACACATTTAAGTGTTTGTGCAGCATAAACGCTTTATTCAATTCAGTAGACGGGTTGGCGTGGACCCAGCTGCTGTATGTTGCGATGACTTTATCACAAAGACACAACTAGCCGTCAATATCCTACAGGCCGTTGCCTTAATAATGACGTGTGTTTTGTTGCGTGGACAAATGCTTATATAAACACAACAATTGGTGTTGTTTGTTGCTAGAAGACACAGTTGTCGCTTGTAGCGATGTCATTAGTGTATATTATATCACAACAACGACAAGCAGTATTAGTAGTTGGGATGCACTGTTGTTGCAAGTAGAGATGCAACTAGAAGCTGTGTTGTATACAGAAGACGTGCATGCGTGCGTGCGTACGTGCGTGTGTACGTGCGTGTGTATTATGACAGTTTCATTGCGTAGTCGTCGCGTGTAGAGCTGAAGCTGAAGGCTTATTTAAGTAGATGGTTATTTAAGTAAATGGTTATTTAAGTAGATGGTTATTTAAGTAGATGGTTATTTAAGTAAATGGTTATTTAAGTAGATGGTTATTTAAGTAGATGGTTATTTAAGTAGACGGTTATTTAAGTAAATGGTTATTTAAGTAGACGGTTATTTAAGTAGACGGTTATTTAAGTAGACGGTTATTTAAGTAAACGGTTATTTAAGTAGACGGTTATTTAAGCAGACGGTTGTTTAAGTAGACGGTTGTTTAAGTAGACGGTTGTTTAAGTAGACGGTTGTTTAAGTAGACGGTTCTTTAAGTAGACGGTTGTTTAAGTAGACGGTTGTTTAAGTAGACGGTTATTTAAGTAGACGGTTATTTAAGCAGACGGTTGTTTAAGCAGACGGTTATTTAAGCAGACGGTTGTTTAAGTAGACGGTTGTTTAAGTAGACGGTTGTTTAAGTAGACGGTTGTTTAAGTAGACGGTTGTTTAAGTAGATGGTTGTTTAAGTAGACGGTTGTTTAAGTAGACGGTTGTTTAAGCAGACGGTTATTTAAGCAGACGGTTATTTAAGCAGACGGTTGTTTAAGCAGACGGTTATTTAAGCAGACGGTTGTTTAAGTAGACGGTTGTTTAAGTAGACGGTTGTTTAAGTAGACGGTTATTTAAGCAGACGGTTGTTTAAGCAGACGGTTATTTAAGCAGACGGTTGTTTAAGTAGACGGTTGTTTAAGTAGACGGTTGTTTAAGTAGACGGTTATTTAAGCAGACGGTTGTTTAAGCAGACGGTTGTTTAAGCAGACGGTTGTTTAAGTAGACGGTTGTTTAAGTAGACGGTTGTTTAAGTAGACGGTTGTTTAAGTAGACGGTTGTTTAAGTAGACGGTTATTTAAGTAGACGGTTGTTTAAGTAGACGGTTGTTTAAGTAGACGGTTGTTTAAGTAGACGGTTGTTTAAGTAGACGGTTGTTTAAGTAGACGGTTGTTTAAGTAGACGGTTGTTTAAGTAGACGGTTGTTTAAGTAGACGGCTGTTTAAGTAGACGGCTGTTTAAGTAGACGGTTGTTTAAGTAGATGGTTGTTGAAGTAGATGGTTGTTTAAGTAGATGGTTGTTTAAGTAGATAGTTGTTTAAGTAGATGGTTGTTTAAGTAGATGGTTGTTTAAGTAGATGGTTGTTTAAGTAGATGGTTGTTTAAGTAGATGGTTGTTTAAGTAGATTGTTATTTAAGTAGATGGTTCTTCCGTTGCTTGTCGTCATGTAAGCGTGATTTGTTGTCAGGAGACGCTGTCGTGAACTAATACAACGATATGTGTTGCTTACATATGCAATATGTTAAGGGCGTCATCGTCGCTTGTAGTTCGACAGTTACAGTCGTACTTTTAGGTGATTGTTGTCGTTTGTAGAACTACAAATATAGGCGTTGTTATTAGATAGAAGGTGTTATCATTGTTTATAGTCACACAGCTGCAAGCGTAGTTCGTTTCTTCAGCGCGCAACCATTGCTTGTAGCAATACGGTGGAGAAGACCGGTAGTCGCTAGACGTCGCTGTCGTCGCTTGTAGCCGTGTCAGTGCTGTCAGTGTTGTAGCTGTTGCAGCTTGACGAGCGAGTGCTGCTACTCCATTTGCTTCTCGGCTGAAGTCCCCCGGACGTCGACTCACACGACCGTCGTTTCCGCCCGCCAACCATTCCGTTGTCTATGGCTTCCCAGGTCGAACTTCCGCAGCAGTATCCGAGTCTGTTCCGCCTCTTCACGAAGGAGTCGCTGACGAAGATCGAGCGACGCATTGCGGAGGAGGCGGCGGCGAAGGAGGCGGCGAAGGCGCTGCAGGAGGAGACCGGCGAGCAGCCCCACGATGAGAGCAACGATGTGCAGCGACAGCCAGACCCGGCCCTCGAGCAGGGCAAGCCGCTGCCGACCAAGCTCGGCGAGTTCCCGCCCGAGCTTTTCGGCAAACCCATTGAGGACATCGACGAGTTCTACGACGATAAAATGGTGCGTATGATAAACATATATACTTGCATGTATACATGCATGCATGCTTACATACGTACATACATACATGCGTACATACATACATACATACATACGTACATACGTACATACGTACATACATACATGCGTACATACATACATACATACATACGTACATACGTACATACATACATACATACATACATACATACATACATACATACATACATACATACATACGTACATACGTACATACGTACATACGTACATACATACATACGTACATACGTACATACATACATACATACATACATACATACATACATACATACATGCGTACATATATACATACGTACATACGTATTTGCATGCATACATACATGCGTACATACATACATACGTACATACGTATTTGCATACATGGATACATACGTACATACGTACATATATACATGCGTACATATATACATACGTACATACGTATTTGCATACATGAATACATACGTACATACATGCGTGCATACATACATACATACATACATACATACATACATACATACATACATACATACATACATACGTGCATACGTACACACGTACGTACATACATACATACATACATACATACATACATACATACATACATATAATTGCATACATACATGTAATTGCATACATACATACATACATACGTACGTACGTACGTACGTACGTACATATATACGTACGTACGTACATACATACATGCGTACACACATACATACATTGTACGTACTTGGCGTAGTATACGTCCATGACGTGTTGTATGTACATAATGTCCTGTGTATTGGATGTACATAATGTCGTGTGTGTTGTATGTACATAATGTCCTGTGTATTGTATTTACATAATGTCCTGCGTGTTGTATGTACATAATGTCCTGTGTGTTGTATGTACATAATGTCCTGTGTGTTGTATGTACATAATGTCTTGTGTGGTGTATGTACATAATGTCCTGTGTGTTGTATGTACATAAAGTCCTGTGTGTTGTATGTACATAATGTCCTGTGTGTTGTATGTACATAATGTCTTGTTTGGTGTATGTACATAATGTCCTGTGTGGTGTATGTACATAATGTCCTGTGTGTTGTATGTACATAATGTCCTGTGTGTTGTATGTACATAATGTATTGTGTGTTGTATGTACATAATGTCCTGTGTGTTGTATGTACATAATGTCATGTGTGTTGTATGTACACAATGCCCTGTGTTGTATGTACATAATGTCCTGTGTGTTGTATGTACATAATGTCCTATGTGTTGTGTATGCATAATGTCTTGTGTGTTGTATGTACATAATGTCCTGTGTGTTGTATGTACATAATGTCCTGTGTGTTGTATGTACATAATGTCCTGTGTTGTATGTACATAATGTCCTGTGTGTTGTATGTACATAATGTCCTGTGTGTTGTATGTACATAATGTATTGTGTGTTGTATGTACATAATGTCCTGTGTGTTGTATGTACATAATGTCATGTGTGTTGTATGTACACAATGCCCTGTGTTGTATGTACATAATGTCCTGTGTGTTGTATGTACATAATGTCCTATGTGTTGTGTATGCATAATGTCTTGTGTGTTGTATGTACATAATGTCCTGTGTTGTATGTACATAATGTCCTGTGTGTTGTATGTACATAATGTCATGTATGTTGTATGTACATAATGTCCTGTGTGTTGTAGACGTTTGTTGTGGTTGCGAGGGACAAGGCTATCTACCGCTTCAGCGCTACCAGTGGATTCTTCCTTCTCAGCCCCTTCAATCCCATCAGACGCGGCGCCATCTATGTTCTTACCCATCCATATCCTTTCATGTGTCATCCGCATCGTTTATCTGACGCAACATAAGACCAAACGAAAACTATGTTATGTTATGTTTTAGAAGAGAAAACTAAAACTAATTTAGATTGATCACAATAAAACAAATGTACATTCAGAAAGGCGTATAAATATAGCGCAAAAAAGAAATATTTGAGTTAACATGGATACAGTTATGTGTTAGGATGATGCTACAAAAAAATACACTGATGTTTCACCAACTGTCTATAACCGGTATGAATAATTGGATAAAACGCCTCTACCGATTGGAAATATTCTAACTCATTATTGCGGAAATGTCAAAAGTATAAGGCTTGATCGTATTTGTCGTGACGTCAGCAGCCGTGTCTACTCATACCGACAGCCCAAATATATTTTAATAAGACACTATTTTTATATACAATTTGACCGTTATTTGTTCGACTTTAATATATACGGTTTATGCTATATATCATGGTTCTACAAGATCAGATGCCAACTAAAAGCCTAACTCAAAACGCCAAAGGTGAAAATAAAATCTGAAGGAATTGTTAGCAACCTTTCACTATATTCATGTTTCGTGACGACTATGTACGTCGATTCCTTGACGATTCCTACCATCTTCATGATGTTTGTTATGATCGTCATTCTCGTCAACTGCGTGTTCATGGCATCCAACCAGGATGTGCCTCATTCCGAGTGAGTACCTTCTGTGCATGCAGCACATATCGCAATGTAGCCGTTATTCCTATAAACCTGTTTCTTGTTATACGATTTTCGTAAATCATACTGCTCCATCGATTGCAATTTTGTTTATTCCGTCGACCATTCTCAGAAATAATATTAACTGTTGCTCTTTTTCTATCTGTTGTCGCGTTCAGAGCAATTACATTTGCGCAAGATGCGCACAACGAACATGACACGATACTGCTGTTGTGTTTTCAGGCTGATTTTCACAATTATTTATACGATGGAAGGCACCACGAAAATGTTGTCACGTGGCTTTATTTTACATTCCTACTCCTATCTGCGAGATGCGTGGAACTGGCTCGACTTTGTCGTTGTGGTGCTAGCGTAAGTATCATGTGTCGTTGTAGTGCTAGCGTAAGTATCATGTGTCGTTGTAGTGCTAGCGTAAGTATCATGTGTCGTTGTAGTGCTAGCGTAAGTATCATGTGTCGTTGTAGTGCTAGCGTAAGTATCATGTGTCGTTGTAGTGCTAGCGTAAGTATCATGTGTCGTTGTGGTGCTAGCGTAAGTATCATGTGTCGTTGTGGTGCTAGCGTAAGTATCATGTGTGGTTTCTATTAAAACAACAGACGGACTGAATTAATACTATATTCGGACATTCTCAAAACATAAACGTATGCCAAATACGAAATCGATGTCAGTTAACCTCAACTCCTTCTATCCGACATGAAGCCTTAAACCCATATATCCTACATGAAACCCTAAAGCTTTCTATCCTACATGAAACCCTAAAGCTTTCTATCCGACATGAAACCTCTAACCCCTCTATCATAAATGAAACCTTAAAGCTCTCTATCCTACATGGAACATTAAAGCTCCCTATCCTATGTGGAGTATTAAACCCCTCTATCCTACATGAAACCTTAAAGTTCCATATTATAATAATAATAAAGTTTATTTCAACAACATCAACAAGAAACATACAAACACAAATGAATTGTAAACATCAATAGTACAAGTTGAAAAAGGGCAAGAAGAAGCGTGAATCTTATGTTGCTTGCCCTGTAGCTTATAAGTGACACTAAATAATACAATTAATAATACAATTATATATTATACATGAAGCATTAAAGATCTCTATCATACATGGAACCTTAGACCCTCTATATTACTTGACATTTTGAATTACATCGGCTTGTGGATACCCGTGACAATTTCCTCGTCTTTCATAATGTAGCCACCACATACATGCTAACATGACTGTAGCCACCACGTACATGCTAACATGACTGTAGCCACCACGTACATGCTAACATGACTGTAGCCACCACGTACATGCAGGCTTACATATACTGACATGATTGTATCCACAAAATACAAGCATACTAACATGATTGTAGCCACCACATACATGCAGGCATACACACACTAACATGGCTGTAGCAAACACATACATGCAGGCATACACACATTAACATGCTTGTAGCCAACACACATATACAGGCGTACACACAATAACATGATTGTAGCCAACACACACATACAGGCATACACACATTAACATGCTTGTAGCCAACACACAAATGCAGGCATACCCTTACAATAATTACAATACAATAACGAGATTGCAGCTAACGCACACATCCAGGCATACACACACTAACTAACATGATTGTAGCCAACACACACACACACACACACACACACACACACACACACACACACACACACACACACACACACACACACACACACACACACACACACACACACACACACACACACACACACACACACACACACACACACACACACACACACACACACACACACACACACACATGCAGGCATACACAAACGAACATTATTGTAGTCAACACGCACATGTATGCATACATACACTGACATGATAGTAGCCAACACACACATGCAGGCATAAACACACTAACATGACTGTAGAAGAATGTGTTTTGGTTCAGCATCCTTATGAACTGGGATGGGAAACTAAGCGATCATTTGTTTGAGACAATTCATCGATGTACGTGACAGCTGCTGCGCCCTCTCTGTTATCCCATCTTTTATGCTCTTGATTACGCGATGCCTCCCCTTGACTACGTGATGCCTCCCCTTGACTACGTGATGCCTCCCCTTGATTACGTGATGCATTCCCTTGACTACGTGATGCCTCCCCTTGACTACGTGATGCCTCCCCTTGACTACGCGATGCCTTCCCTTGACTACGTGATGCCTCCCCTTGACTACGCGATGCCTCTCCTTGACTACGTGATGCCTCCCCTTGACTACGTGATGCCTCCCCTTGACTACGCGATGCCTCCCCTTGACAACGTGATGCCCTCTTGACTACCACTATATTCACTTCCTTCACAAAATCCTTTTCACTGCAGCTGTGCCTAGTGTAATTACTGCATCCTAACTGTGTGGTACTCACAATATTGGACATCACATCACATAATATTGTCGCGTATCCACAGCAAATGTCGCAATTAGAAATAGTCAACTCTCGATCGTTCCTTGGGTGCATCTTTCGTGGATTAATAACGGCGACTGTACGTGTTAGTGTCATCCTTTTGAGCAAACGTTTATGTTCGTCTTGTTGCAGATATATCACAATGTTCGTCGAGCTAGGGAATCTCGCCGCTTTGAGAACGTTTAGGGTTTTGCGCGCTCTCAAAACAGTTGCTGTAGTCCCGGGTAAGTTGCTGTAGTCCCGGGTAAGTTGCTGTAGTCCCGGGTAAGTTGCTGTAGTCTCGGGTAAGTTGCTGTAGTCCCGGGTAAGTTGATGTAATCCCGGGTAAGTGGTGAACCTTCTCATTGTCTACGATAACCGGCGACTACAAAGGTTGGCTGTCCAAACTTATTTAAGAACTTGGTATAATTCAAAACACAATAAAAAATAATAATCAAAATATCAGTATGTCTTCATTTGGCTTCTAATTCCTGTCTAGAAGACCATAGGAGTTGATAGTCTATAAATGTGCGACAATCTCCTCCAAACCCTCAAAATCACTATTAGAATCACTAGTCGGATCACTTGTCCGATTCAACTATTGCTGCACCCTCGTCCTGATGGTGTCCTGTCATCCTATCAGCTGCCCCTATCAGCTGCCTCAATGGTTGTAGCAACAGGACGAATAGTCAGGGACAACTTATCCTTCATCAGGTCTGGTCGACGTCGTTGTGGTCCGGCTGTTATACATTTACTTCTGCCTGGCGATTCACATTTTCTACTTTCTACTGGAAATATTAGATATAACAATAACATCTACACTCGCAAATTAAATGTGCATTGCTATTTGTGCAAAGAAACCGAACTAGAGGTAAATATTGCAAACTAGAACTACATTTCACTTCAATAATAAGCAGTCCAACCGCGATTATTCCTGTTCGTATGTATTAGGCTTGAAAACCATCGTCGGTGCCTTAATGGAAGCAGTGAGACGTCTGCGCGACGTCGGCATTCTCACTGTCTTCATACTGTCTATATTCGCCTTGACCGGACTGCAAATCTACCAAGGCACGCTCAAACAGAAGTGTGTACACGACCCACCACCTGGTGTCAATATGACGCTCGAGGAACTCGGCGAATACCGGAAGAACGAAAGTAGGTCTACGCGGGTTCCACGTGTACGCGTCCGCTGCGTGCAATTTCTCTGGTGCAGTGCCCGTGTCGCATTGTAAATAGACCCACGTAAAATGTTGCCGTGGTACATTTTCCGAAGTGAGATTTGGACCGGGATATCGTTTTCGGTCATAGCAAATGGACCCCGGATGAGGGAGCGCCTTCAAATATATGGCATTATTAATATCATTTATTTAATGTGATAATAAATTTATAAGACATTAGGGGACCTTTATGTAATTACATGGGGTTAATATGAAATTAAGTTTAATAATATGCATACATATAAAGCAACGGCATTGCGGGGCATTATTTGTATGATCCTTCAGGCATACACTGATACATTGATTGTATGATCCTTCATGCATACACTGATACATTGACTGTATGATCATTCATGCATTCAATGATACATTGAGTGTATGATCATTCATGCATACACTGATACATTGACTGTATGATCATTCATGCATTCAATGATACATTGATTGTATGATCCTTCATGCATACACTGATACATTGACTGTATGATCCTTCATGCATACACTGATACATTGAGTGTATGATCATTCATGCATACACTGATACATTGAGTGTATGATCCTTCATGCATACATTGATACACTGACTGTATGATCCTTCATGCATATACTGATAGATACATTGACTGTATGATCCTTCATGCATACACTGATACATTGACTGTATGATCCTTCATGCATATACTGATACATTTACTGTATGATCATTCATGCATACACTGATACATTGACTGTATGATCCTTCATGCATACACTGATACACTGACTGAATGATCCTTCATGCATATACTGATACATTGACTGTATGATCCTTCATGCATACAATGATACATTGACTGTACACTTGTGTTTCATACTTTATTACATCACACATCAAATTGTGATCTTTTCAAAATTATATATCTTGAATATAGAAATGGATTTCTTTGTTACGATGAAAATCAACTGGGTCTATTTCTCATGAGGGGTGTAAATTTTACACATTGGCGTCACAGTCTCATATCACAGTCATCCGTCACAGTCTCATATCGGCCAAACATCTTCTTACATTTGTACCATAATCTTTACTATATGCCTGACTTCACCGATTAAAGCTATGCTGAGTGCCACCTAGTCGAATAAACGCAGCATTAAATTACATGTACAAGCATAATGTTTAAGACCTAACTAGGTGATAGCGTGGTGTCTTGTGTTTGGTTTTTCAACATTACTGTCAATGTAACTTTAATGAATTTAATCAGTCGTGATATCATTCTTCTTTATCAACTACATACGGTCCGTGTTTGTTTACAGCTAATTGGTATTTCCTAAACGATGTTCCGAGATTGTGCGGTATGTCGGACGACGCAGGGTACGTGTATAGCTATTCCAAGCGAAGCATCGAAGCAAAAACAATGTTGCGTTCGCTATTAATTTTCAGCACGTTACTAGCAATATGTGTTGGAATTTACTCGAACAGACACTGAAAATGTTTAATTGTTATTGTTGCTGTTTAATCACATCGATATCGCCGAGGGAACATCTGTCGTGCGCTTCTGCTTCTATTTCATCGCATGTTACTCAGACATTCTCAGTAATGCTTGTTGTTTGTAATATATCGAACGAAACAAATCAACTCATCACATGAGTTTAATGCATTCGTTCAGTCGTGCACCAGTGATGTCACAATCTAATGTTTTGCCCCCTACAGGCAGTGTCCGCCAAACCACACGTGTTTCGCTGTCGGCGAGAACCCGAACTACGACTACACAAGCTTCGATAACTTCGCTTGGGCATTCCTCTGTTCCTTCCGTCTCATGACCCAGGACTATTGGGAAAATCTCTATCAAATCGTGAGTGACCAAAGTACACTGCCAATGCACGCTCCATCCGCTAATGAAGACACTGCAGTCCGATGAAATGAGAAATAAATTTTACCCATTTGTGTTTAAGAAAGAGTGCTCTTCCATCCAACATCTTTCATCTGAAATGGGTGAGTCAGGTGACTCTTCCATCCTAATTGCGTGAGTCAATTGTCTCTTCCATCCAAAGTGCGTGAGTCAAGTGTCCTTTCCACCCTAAGACTGTGAGTCTACTGACTCGTCCACCCTTAGACTGTGAGTCTGCTGACTCTTCCACCCTAAGCCTGAGTCTGCTGATTGTTCCACCTTAAGAATATGAGTCGCTGACTCTTTCAACCTAAGACTGTGAGTCGGCTTACTCTTTCAACCTAAGACTGTGAGTCTGCTGAACCTTCCATTCTAAGTGTATGAGTTAACCGACTCTTCCATCTAAATGTGTGAATCAGTTGGCTCTTCCATCCTATGGATGTCAGTCTGCTGATTCTTCCAACCTAATATGTGAGCTCACTGGCTGTTTCACATGGCGGGCATGAGTCAGGTGACGTCAATCCTGGCCACCTTGTTGTTTCACACGGCGGGCATGAGTCAGGTGACGTCAATCCTGGCCACCTTGCTGTTTCACATGGCGGGCATGAGTCAGGTGACGTCAACCCTGACCACCTTGTTGTTTCACATGGCGGGCATGAGTCAGGTGACGTCAACCCTGGCCACCTTGTTGTTTCACATGGCGGGCATGAGTCAGGTGACGTCAACCCTGACCACCTTGTTGTTTCACATGGCGGGCATGAGTCAGGTGACGTCAATCCTGGCCACCTTGTTGTTTCACATGGCGGGCATGAGTCAGGTGACGTCAACCCTGGCCACCTTGTTGTTTCACATGGCGGGCATGAGTCAGGTGACGTCAACCCTGACCACCTTGTTGTTTCACATGGCGGGCATGAGTCAGGTGACGTCAACCCTGGCCACCTTGTTGTTTCACATGGCGGGCATGAGTCAGGTGACGTCAACCCTGGCCACCTTGTTTATTCACATGGCGGGCATGAGTCAGGTGACGTCAATCCTGACCACCTTGTTGTTGTTTCACATGGCGGGCGTGAGTCAGGTGACGTCAACCATGGCCACCTTGTTGTTTCACATGGCGGGCATGAGTCAGGTGACGTCAATCCTGACCACCTTGTTGCAGGTCATCCGGACGAGCGGTCCGTGGCACATGCTATTTTTTATACTCGTGATATTCCTCGGCTCGTTCTATCTGGTCAACCTGATCCTCGCTATCGTCGCCATGTCGTACGACGAGCAACAGAAACAGGACGCGTTGGACGCCGAGGAGGAGGAGGAAGAGGCGGCGGTAGGTCACATACCTCAATAAAGTGTATTAGTAATTGTTGGATGTAATAAGCGCAGCTTTGGTAATATGTTAAGACACATTTACTCCCTGTGATCTCAAATGCTACATTGATGTATCTTTTAGTCCCGGTGTCGAGCTAAAAAACTTCCCGCCGTCAAATATTTTCCGCTTGGTGTATCTCCGCATGCGCAATTCGATAGTTGATCATCAATTTATTAATATCATAAACATATTATAGTTATAATAACAGTTACTGTATGTATAATAACAATGAATATCAACCATGGGAAATAATGAGTGAATTTCCACTTCGTGTTGTAAAATAAGAAATATATATATATATATATATATATATATATATATATATATATATATATATATACATATATATATATATATATATACATATATATATATATATATATATATATATATATATTATATATATATATATATATATATATATATATATATATATATATATATATATATATATATATATATGTATATATATGTATATATATATATATGTATATATATATATATATATATATATATATATATACATATATATATATATATATATATATATATATATATATATATATATATATATATATATATACGCTATATATATATATATATATATATATATATACGCTCTATATATATATATATATATATATATACGCTCTATATATATATATATATATATATATATATATATATATATATATATATATATATATATATACGCTCTATAACTAGCAACGCCATTACTTTAAGATACGCGCATGCGTAGATAAACCAGGCGGAAGATATTTGACGGCTGGAAAATTTTAGTCCGACAACGGTTTAACTTAGTTTTAAGATATTTAACAAGATTTAACAAGATTTGCCATCCAAGCCAAAGTCCCAGATGGCAAGTGGACAAGGAAGCCATTGGCTTATCGAGAGTCCAACAATGTTCATTTACTTATAGCCCGCCCTCCTGAGATATGTGTCAACCTTGTTTTTAAACATATTCACGCTGCTAGCAGTTACACAATCTGTAGACAATTTGTTCCATTCATTTATTGTCCTCTGTGAGAACGAGTGCTTCCTGATGTCCAATCTACATTGATCCTTTACTAATTTTACCTCATGTCCTCTAGTTCTGCTATCCTTCTTGAGTGAGAAAAACATATTTCTATCATTCAATATCTTAAAAACTTCAATACCATTCAATATCTTAAAAACTTCCCATTCAATATCTTAAAAACTTCAATCTGATCTCCTCTTAACCTCCTTGTCTCTAGAGTTGTTAAACCACATTCTTTCAGGCGTTCTTCATAACTAAGGTCTCTCAGTTCTGGAATCATTTTAGTTGCTCTCCTTTGTATGCGTTCAAGCGTATCTATATCCTTCTTACGATATGGTCTCCATGCTTGTATACAGTATTCTAAATGAGGTCTAACTATTGCTTTATAAAGAGGTATAATTAACTTTTTTCCCTTGTATGTTATGTTTCTTCTAATCAATCCAAGAATTTGATTACCCTTTGAAGCTGCAATACCACACTGCTCTGAAACTTTCATATCAGCGCTTATTGTAACTCCTAAGTCCTTTTTCTTTTACAGTAGTACCCAGAACAGTATCTCCCATTTTATAGTTTACATTCAAGTTCCTATGTCCTGTATGTAGGCATTTACATTTCCCAAAATTGAACAACATCTGCCATTTCTCAGACCATTTCACTAATCTGTCTAGATCGTTTTGTAAATGTTGTTTATCACCATCAGTATTAACCTTTCTAAACAGTTTTGTGTCATCCGCAAATATCAGTACGTTACTTGTTATACTGTCGTCCAATCATTGATATAAATTAAGAATAATATAGGTCCTAATACTGATCCTTGAGGTACCCCACTCAAAACCGATTTCCAATTTGAAACTTCTCCATCTACTACAACTCGTTGTCTTCTGTCAGTCAGCCATTGTTCTATCCAGTCAGTTATGCTATCCCCGATACCATGGGCTTTTAATTTAAGTAGTAATCTTTGATGTGTCACTTTGTCAAAAGCTTTCTGAAAATCTAAGTAGATAATATCTACTGGCGATCCCACGTCTATCCACTTAGTGATTTCTTCCAAAAAACATAACATATTTGTTAAGCATGACCTCGCTTTAAGGAATCCATGTTGAGATGAATTTAATAATTTATGCTTAACGAGGAAGTCCACCATATGGTCTTTAATTAACCTTTCTAATAATTTACAAATCACTGACGTTAAACTCACTGGTCTGTAATTCTCTGACTTATTTCTCGAACCCTTTTTAAATAATGGTATGATGTTTGCTTCTTTCCATTCAAACGGAACAACTCCCTCTTTTAATGACAAGTTGAATACTCTTGCAAGTGGTATACTGATTTGTTCTACTGTTTCCATTAGTAATTTTGGAGGAATCCCATCCACTCCCGGTGATTTGTTATCCTTCATTGCCTTTATTTTCTTAGCTACCAATTCTGGAGTTAAGATGCTAGTATTATATATCAGTGATGTGTGTGCCATGTTCCATGACTATTTTATACATTAACATTTGTTGTTTAGTATACACGCGAGCAATTCGAAAATAAATATACATTAGTTTCATATCTCAACAACCATCATGACCACCAGCGCGACCGTTACTATTTGACATTGTTTACTTCACTTAACTGTAACCGTCTTCTAGTTATTGAATGTCGTCGTTCCGTGTGGATGGCCACGGGAACACGTGGTCGTTTCGCGTGGTTGGTCACGGAAACACGTGGTCGTTCCGCTTAGCTGGCCACGAGAACAATTGGTCGAGAACACGTGGTTGTCACGCGTGGCTGCATTTCGTACCGCGTGATTGACCGCGTCAGTTGTTGCAGGCTGAGGCCTTGCGTCTGGAGATGGAGGCTGCTGCGATGCACAAGAGTCAGTCAGACGTGTTTAGTGGACCGCCCTACTACCCCGTCAACCACAGCGGAGGCGGCGGCGGAGGCACGGGAGACGACAAGGAACGCCAGAGCATCAACAGCATCAAGTCGGACTGCTGCATGGACTCGCATCGCCGCCTCAGCATCGTCAACAGTCGCGGCAACAAGGTACTGCGAGTAAGCAGCGCCTCGCTGATCCTCCCTCTCCCTTTCCCTTTCCCTCTCCCTCTCCCTCTCCCTCTCCCTCTCCCTCTCCCTCTCCCTCTCCCTCTCCCTCTCCCTCTCCCTCTCCCTCTCCCTCTCCCTCTCCCTCTCCCTCTCCCTCTCCCTCTCCCTCTCCCTCTCCCTCTCCCTCTCCCTCTCCCTCTCCCTCTCCCTCTCCCTCTCCCTCTCCCTCTCCCTCTCCCTCTCCCTCTCCCTCTCCCTCTCCCTCTCCCTCTCCCTCTCCCTCTCCCTCTCCCCTTTCTCCTTCTCCATTCTCTCTATTGAATAATAAAGTATATTCACACGACGATTGCCGTTCGACTGTTGCAGGCGAGCCTCAGCCTGCCTCCGTCGCCGTTCCAATTGCGTCGCGGCAGCCGCGTGAGTCAGTTCAGTTGGCGGCGTAAGACGGGCTACTCGCCGCGAGCTGCCGACCGCCAGCCCCTCGTGCTGCCCTATCTCATGAACCTCGAACTGCCGTTTGCCGACGACAGCGCAGCGGTGACGCCCACGTCGGAGGAACTATGCAACTGGCAGAATACTCAAAGCTTCTTGGCGAAAAAGGTTAGCAACTGCCATGTTTGAATTTGGTTAATACCCGGTGGACAACACACGTGACACGTGACACGTGACAGTTGAAGAGAGCAACTTTTCAAATGTTATTCAACTTGTCCATGGTGTACACGGTGTACATGATGTACACGGTGTACATGGTGTACACTGGGTACATGGTGTACACTGGGTACATGGTGTACATAGTGTACATGGTGTACACGATGTACATGGTGTACACGGGGTACATTGTGTACATGGTGTACATTGTGTACACGGGGTACATGATGTACACGGGGTACATGGTGTACACGGTGTACATGGCGTACACGGTGCACATGGTGTACACGGGGTACATGGTGTACACGGGTACATTGTGTACACGGTGTACATGATGTACACGGGTTACATGGTGTACACGGTGTACATGGTGTACACGGTGTACATGGTGTACACGGGGTACATGGTGTACACGGGGTACATGGTGTACACGGGGTAATAACACGCGTTGTTTTGTAGTCGGTGTTGTTCTGTGTACTGTGGTCGTTTCATGGTCAGTCACTGGACTGTCCGTGGACCGGCCAAGCCTCCCGCTAACGCTACTGTGATAGGTCATAGTCATCGCTGTTGTATCGTTTATCGTTGTAAGTGTACACAGTGTTGTTGTTCTCACGTACATTGCTGCTGCTGTTGCAGTTCGTGATAGGATATTTGTCGTTGTTATGATATAAAAAACGGCGGTACAATATTTATGTAATCTTACGTTTAACTCCCATTTGGTAATCTGTACCTGGTTATTTGTTACGTTATCGCAGTATCCGGTATTAACCAATTACACATGTGTCCGACGTGTGTGATGCAAACAAGACATCGATGTAACGGTGTCTTCCTATGGAAGTCTGCAAGTGACCGCCTTCCCTGCAAATGCAACGCGTTTTTGTATGGGACGTTGTGCCTGTGTCAAAATAAGTAGGTAGGTGATGACTAGAACTATTCTCTACATGTCTGCGCCCTTGCTCTCGTAGAGGAGGCTCAGTTCCACGTCCTACACGAGCCGCATTTCACACACGTCATACCACGATTCTGCCACGGCGTGGGAGAGCTTCGCGTCGCGACATAGTCCGCACGCCTATAACCCGTACGCGGATCTTTGCCACTACAAGGCGCGGCCGGACTACAACAGAGAGCCGACTCACTTTCACTGGAATGCCCTAGCCAAACACAAGGTGTCGCCACCGCTACTGCCGGAAGTGGTAGTAGACAAGACAAAGTCTGACGAAAACGTGAGTCATTTGACAACTGACAGTCTTTGTGTGGTTAACCGGTACATGCAGACAAAAACGTGAGTCATTTGACAACTGACAGTTTTTGTGTGGCTAACCGGTACACGCATACTCGATATTTCTCAGTATTATTGATCAGTTTCAGGTTGGTTTACAAAAACTACCAAGATTACAAGTTTTATTCAGCATTTTTCTATTTTGTTTTTTATGTTGGTGAAAGCAGTTATTTTCTGGCTTGACTTAATGTGTGTCTTTGTTGTGTTGTGTTGTGTTGTGTTGTGTTGTGTTGTGTTGTGTTGTGTTGTGTTGTGTTGTGTTGTGTTGTGTTGTGTTGTGTTGTGTTGTGTTGTGTTGTGTTGTGTTGTGTTGTGTTGTGTTGTGATGCTTCATCGTGTTTTGATCTGCTAGCCGCGACCCGCCACATATTGTTTTGTGTGTCGGTCGGTTTGGCATTAGTGTCTGTGTGCCGCTAGTGGCGTTGTTGGTATCGGTGGTACTGCTTTTTAGCATCCCCAACAACATAGTTAGCACTAGTTGTTGTTGTTTCTATTGGTGCAGCTCGTGTGGCCCTAATGGATATACATTTTACGGGACTTTTTTTCGTCATAATATGGATTAGAGCATTGTAATATTATTACTATCCAAAGAAGTTTTATAGAGCAAGAAGACGTTGTTTTGATCTGTTACATTTTCTTTGGTATTCTACACATTAATATTACATATTACCTAATGTGTTAATGTTTAACGTCTAAGGGCAAATCACCTAGCGTTTGGCAACACCTATGTGTGATTATCTTTCTTTCAAAATAAACTGTGACCGCACCCCACAGTTATGTGTTCCTTTAAATTAACGATGAACAAACCGATTGCAGTCGACCTTGTGAAATGACAGCAAGTAAGATATCCACTAACCCGGATGTAAATCTCAAGCTTCGTGTTAATTTTAATTTAACGAAAGATTTGGTGATCGCCAAATTATGACGGATTAAAGTAATGGTGGCTTACTGTGTTTACTATGATAGGTAAAGTAATGTAATTAACAACTTTTGTTAATTTGAACTCCATTTATATTTTAATGCATTAATATCGACACGCATAACACGACATGTGGTTTCCATAAGTAATTGTCCACAAATGTAGTGTATATGCATCTAATTTCATCAAGTAACACTCGAAGTCCTAATTATGTTTGTACACATTTATGTATTGTTGTTCACTTCTTGGTTCCAATTTTATAAAACAATATCGTGCAATTTTGATTTTATATTAAATTTAACCCAGATCTTGTTTACTGTATCAAGCCAAACATTGAACAAGCCAGACTTATCACAATGCAAGATAAAGATAGAACGTTAGTCACAATACAATACTTACAGTAACGTTGCATCTGTCAATTGTCGTGTCGATGTGCCAGCCTTAGCAGCGTCACCATCACATGTGCCTGTTTCCGTTACTGTCAGTACATTTCACACTAATCATTCCAATTAATAAGCCATAAGGCACGGAAAAGACTACTCCGGAAGATATGACAATTGTCCGACGTCTACCCATTGTTCTATCTTAAACATACAAAGATGTGTCTATTTCCGACGTCTACCTATTGTTCTATCTTAGACATGCAAAGATATGCATACTTCCGCCGTCTACCCATTGTTCTATCTTAGACATACAAAGATATGTATACTTCCTATGTCTACATGTTGCTCTATCTTAAACATACAGAGATACGTATAATTCCCATGTCTACCCATTGTTCTATCTTAGATATACAAAGATATGTATACTTCAGATGTCTACCTATTGCTCTATCTTAAACATACAACGATGTATATACTTCCAACGTATACCTTTTGTTCTATCTTAGATATACAAAGATACTTGTAATTCCTATGTCTATCCATTTTCTGTGTTAGACTTACAAAGATGCGTATACTTCCGATGTCTACCTATTGCTCTGTCTTAAATGTACAAAGTATGATAGGGTTTATCGAAAACAATCATTCTACTGAATATAAACTACATGTCTCCTAACATATTGACTACACCAATGTGTTTTTAATGAACCATGCCTTTTTATTACTTTGACCGACGTCTGTTTACGAATATCGACCGACCTTGCCGTTTAGCATGCAATGTAACATGTTAAACAAATAATGGTCAAATGATATTAACAAATGGTGATTTATTGACACATTTGCAGTCAAGATGCTAAGACATGTATAATATATACTATATAAAATGTTTCTACGCTAAAAACGAACAGACTTTATACCTTTAAAACCCTCCAGACCTTAAGGCGGCCATACCCGCCCGAGGACTGACGTTTCAATGCGGCACGTTAGTCTCGTTTTCCGCCATGTTAGTTTTATGCAAATTTGCCCATAATTTCCCATAAATGCTCACGTCCCGCTGCCGGCTGTCGCATTCCACACATAAACACATTTGGAATTAAACAGAGAAAACAAACAATAACACATTTACTTATATATTATTTATTAAAACAACTAGCATTAAAATGTAATAATATTAATACCAATGTTTTTATGACATAGGTACATTTAACGTGTTATGGTCTGCACAACTTGTCTCGTCAACTAACGCCTAGAAACGAGAGTCACGTGTGTCCCCTATTCAGCTAAGCATAGCCTAAAATATACATCATTTAATTTATTCAAATGGCGCGCTCTGGCGGATAGTTAAGAGAACACATTGGATGTCATGCCTGAACGTGCTGGCTTCGCGGTTTCCGATATGTGGTCAAATAACTGGGGAACCAAGGTCTTTAAAAACGGCTGAGATTTGAAAGATTTAAACTAACATTAATTTATGTTACCTGACTTGTTTTCCTCAGCATACGAATATACTTTCTTAATTACTTTATGTGTTCGATATATATTCACCTTGTTTACCTCTCTACGCATATGGCGCACAGCTTTGTTGCATTACATTATCTCGAAGTGTCACAATTGTCGTCGTCATTCGTCGTCGTCATTCTTCAAAATCATTCGTCGTTGTCGTCGTCCAGTTTGTTCTTCTCCAACTATGTGTTGCCGTTTTCTCCGCCAGATGTCGCATCTCAGACCGCGCATCCCATTCTGCATGCATGCGTCTTTCGGTAAGATGCACATCTTTATTTTGAGTTTCTCAATTTCGATCGTCCTTTTGTTTTCAACTATTGATTCAATGCACTGTGAGTTTCTTTATATAAATATTATTTGAAATATGTTCCTATTTAAGTTCTTCTCCCACAGTTATGCTGCACTACATGACAGTAGTGGAGTCAGTGAAAGTAGTGGAGTCAGTGAAAGTAGTGGAGTCAGTGACAGTAGTGGAGTCAGTGACAGTAGTGGAGTCAGTGGAGTCAGTGGAGTCAGTGGAGTCAGTGAAAGTAGTGGAGTCGGTGAAAGTAGTGGAGTCGGTGAAAGTAGTGGGGTAAGTGAAAGTAGTGGAGTCAGTGAAAGTAGTGGAGTCAGTGAAAGTAGTGGAGTCAGTGACAGTAGTGGAGTCAGTGACAGCAGTGGAGTCAGTGGAGTCAGTGGAGTCAGTGAAAGTAGTGGAGTCGGTGAAAGTAGTGGAGTCAGTGAAAGTAGTGGATTCAGTGACAGTAGTGGAGTCAGTGGAGTCAGTGGAGTCAGTGGAGTCAGTGGAGTCAGTGAAAGTAGTGGAGTCGGTGAAAGTAGTGGAGTCGGTGAAAGTAGTGGAGTCAGTGAAAGTAGTGGAGTCAGTGGAGTCAGTGGAGTCAGTGAAAGTAGTGGAGTCGGTGAAAGTAGTGGAGTCACTGAAAGTAGTGGAGTCGGTGAAAGTAGTGGAGTCAGTGACAGTAGTGGAGTCAGTGGAGTCAGTGGAGTCAGTGAAAGTAGTGGAGTCGGTGAAAGTAGTGGAGTCAGTGAAAGTAGTGGAGTCAGTGACAGTAGTGGAGTCAGTGGAGTCAGTGGAGTCAGTGGTGTCAGTGAAAGTAGTGGAGTCGGTGAAAGTAGTGGAGTCAGTGAAAGTAGTGGAGTTAGTGACAGTAGTGGAGTCAGTGGAGTCAGTGGAGTCAGTGAAAGTAGTGGAGTCGGTGAAAGTAGTGGAGTCAGTGAAAGTAGTGGAGTCAGTGACAGTAATGGAGTCAGTGGAGTAAGTGGAGTCAGTGGAGTCAGTGGAGTCGGTGAAAGTAGTGGAGTCAGTGGAGTCCGTGGAGTCAGTGGAGTCAGTGACAGTAGTGGAGTCAGTGGAGTCAGTGGAGTCAGTGGAGTCGGTGAAAGTAGTGGAGTCGGTGAAAGTAGTGAAGTCAGTGAAAGTAGTGGAGTCGGTGAAAGTAGTGGAGTCAGTGAAAGTAGTGGAGTCAGTGAAAGTAGTGGAGTCAGTGAAAGTAGTGGAGTCAGTGACAGTAGTGGAGTCAGTGGAGTCAGTGGAGTCAGTGGAGTCAGTGAAAGTAGTGGAGTCAGTGACAGTAGTGGAGTCAGTGGAGTCAGTGAAAGTAGTGGAGTCGGTGAAAGTAGTGGAGTCACTGAAAGTAGTGGAGTCAGTGACAGTAGTGGAGTCAGTGGAGTCAGTGGAGTCAGTGGAGTCGGTGAAAGTAGTGGAGTCAGTGGAGTCAGTGGAGTCAGTGAAAGTAGTGGAGTCGGTGAAAGTAGTGGAGTCAGTGAAAGTAGTGGAGTCAGTGACAGTAATGGAGTCAGTGGAGTCAGTGGAGTCAGTGGTGTCAGTGAAAGTAGTGGAGTCGGTGAAAGTAGTGGAGTCAGTTAAAGTAGTGGAGTCAGTGACAGTAGTGGAGTCAGTGGAGTCAGTGGAGTCAGTGGAGTCAGTGAAAGTAGTGGAGTCGGTGAAAGTAGTGGAGTCAGTGAAAGTAGTGGAGTCAGTGACAGTAGTGGAGTCAGTGGAGTAAATTGAGTCAGTGTAGTCAGTGGAGTCGGTGAAAGTAGTGGAGTCCGTGGAGTCAGTGGAGTCAGTGACAGTAGTGGAGTCAGTGGAGTCAGTGTAGTCAGTGGAGTCGGTGAAAGTAGTGGAGTCGGTGAAAGTAGTGGAGTCAGTGAAAGTAGTGGAGTCGGTGAAAGTAGTGGAGTCAGTGAAAGTAGTGGAGTCAGTGACAGTAGTGGAGTCAGTGAAAGAAGTGGAGTCAGTGAAAGTAGTGGAGTCAGTGACAGTAGTGGAGTCAGTGGAGTCAGTGGAGTCGGTGAAAGTAGTGGAGTCAGTGAAAGTAGTGGAGTCGGTGAAAGTAGTGGAGTCAGTGACAGTAGTGGAGTCAGTGGAGTCAGTTAAAGTAGTGGAGTCGGTGAAAGTAGTGGAGTCGGTGAAAGTAGTGGAGTCAGTGAAAGTAGTGGAGTCGGTGAAAGTAGTGGAGTCAGTGAAAGTAGTGGAGTCAGTGACAGTAGTGGAGTCAGTGGAGTCAGTGACAGTAGTGGAGTCAGTGAAAGTAGTTGAGTCAGTGAAAGTAGTGGAGTCAGTGACGGTAGTGGGGTAAGTGAAAGTAGTGGAGTCAGTGAAAGTAGTGGAATCAGTGAATGTAGTGGAGTCGGTGAAAGTAGTGGAGTCAGTGACAGTAGTGGATTCAGTGGAGTCAGTGAAAGTAGTGGAGTCAGTGACAGTAGTGGGGTAAGTGAAAGTAGTGGAGTCAGTGAAAGTAGTGGAGTCAGTGACAGTAGTGGGGTAAGTGAAAGTAGTAGAGTCAGTGAAAGTAGTGGATTCAGTTAAAGTAGTGGAGTCAGTGACAGTAGTGGAGTCAGTGACAGTAGTGGGGTAAGTGAAAGTAGTGGAGTCAGTGAAAGTAGTAGAGTCAGTGAAAGTAGTGGAGTCAGTGAAAGTAGTGGAGTCAATGACAGTAGTGGATTCAGTGAAAGTAGTGGAGTCAGTGAAAGTAGTGGAGTCAGTGACAGTAGTGGAGTCAGTGAAAGTAGTGGGGTCAGTTAAAGTAGTGGAGTCAGTGAAAGTAGTGGAGTCAGTGAAAGTAGTGGAGTCAGTGAAAGTCCACAGTAATTCATTGCCTTTGTATTACGTACCTTCTAAAGAGCAAAACACTCTTACATTTGCAAGACAAGATCGCTCCACGGAAATGGTGAGTGAGTAAGTGAGTGAGTGAGCGAGTGGATGAGTGAGTGAGTGATTGAGTGGGTGAGTGAGTGACTGACTGAGTGAGTGGTTGGGTGAGTGAGTGAGTGAGTGGATTAGTGAGTGAGCGACTGTGTGGATGAGTGGGTGCGTGACTGAGTGAATGAGTGAGTGAGTGAATGAATGATTGAATGAGCGAGTGAGTGAGTGAGTGAGTGAGTGAATGAGTGACCGAGTGAGGCCAACATCAACTTAAATACTTCAATGACGACGTTGGCGATTCTAAGTATGTGTTGTATGTCATCAATAACGACTGGCGAAAAGGAGGTAGCCATATTTATTTATACGTTTCAGGAACTGTATATATATATATATATATATATATATATATATATATATATATATATATATATATATATATATATATATATATATATATATATATATATATATATATATATATATATATATATATATATATATATATATATATATATATATATATATATAACCTGCGTGTGCATGTGTAGGTACGTGTGTGTATGCATGTGTAGGTACGTGTGTGTGTATGCTTGTGTAGGTACGTGTGTGTGTATGCATGTGTGCATGTTTTCCTGGCGACTGACGTGTATGATGGTCGTCAGGCGTCTACGAGCAGCGGCTCCGAGTGTGACACCACCAAAGCTAAACTCTTCCCCGACAACCCGTTCATCTGCAACAGTAGAACGCCGAGTCAAACTGTCGTCGAACTGAAAGGTAAGTACAGTCATGTCTCGTGTATCCATTCTTGTAGCTGTTGTGTCAGAGCGATCTCGATATTCTGTAACTTCATTAAATCCGTTTTTCATGTTTCCCTTTCTGCACATCGTTTTCAGGAACCAACTGGATAGCGCTGTAATATGATTCACTTAACCGGTTTGTTTTATCTCAGTCAATCAACATACGTCAAACGCACCAACATAATCACACAATTATCGGTCTCGGTGATTGCGTTTACATCACAGCTACCTTGTTTGATCTGTGTTCAATGTCCTGTCAGTTATTGATGATCAATCAAATAATAATAAAGCAATATAAATATCACGATATATTACACAAATATTACTTATAGTCATATCATGGGTGATAATCCAGTGTTTTGTTTATCCGCACGCTTTGTTAACCTGGCCAAATGCCTTGGTAATCACAGTGTGCAGATTAACGAAACATGGCTGTGTGGACATTTCTCTCGTATTACGACGTGTGTGTACTTGTGCAATGATAATTGCAGGTTTATATATTGTTGCAGAAAATATCTTTGCCTAACATGTTTTGCATAACATATTTAGTGCAGTGTTCTCTTTATTTCAGATGTCATGGTTCTCAAAGACTTAATCAAAGACGCTTCAAAGACAAAATCAAGTATGTGTTTAATCCGTTGTACCCTTCGTGAAAATATTCATTAAGTTTGGAAATACGTTAATACAAATTGTCGTTTTAGCCCAACTATTAAAGTTAACCAACGTTTCCCGTGTCAACAACAACTGGTTGTCTTCTTTTCAACATATAGCAGAGCTAGAAACGATAGTAATTCTTCTTCTGCTCACCATCTGGCGAGCAGAAGAAGAACTAAGTTAAAGAACTCAGTTCCTGAAGAACTATAGCAATTGTGTCATAAAGAACATTTGACATTTGTATTCGTCGTATTCATGTTTCCATGTAAGCAGGGCTCCGTGCTGTGTGCCTGTATCTGCAGGTTGGGTAATTGGTTACTGTGCATATTAAAGCTAATCTTTACCACCGTTGACATCTTTCTACTGGCGAACCAGAATAGTGTCGAGTTTGACGTATCCTGTGTCACGAATCTAACGATTGTTGCCCGACCGACTCATCAGGTAAACATAGTGGCTTAGTGACAAGGAAATCCACCATCATAAACGAGAACGTTGTCTGACGTATTCTGCAACGTATGCTGCAGGTCTGATGGGTGCCGAGCAGCCGATGTCTCGAAAGGAATACATCAAGATGAAGACGATCGAGTTGTTGTGTGGCTGGGAGTGCTCGCCCTGTTGGCACAAGTGAGGCAAATAATGATCACTGGCACAGTGAGAAGATTAACAGTATTGGCAGTGGCACGAATTACAAGAGGGCAATAATGTTTAAGAAAATAACGATGAGTTCACAGTACTAATGGCGCTAATAGTAAAGACGATAGTTATGCTGACAACAATAATAATTATTATGGTAGCTCTACTGAGACCGTTATTACTGATAATGGATACTGGTGAGGATGGTAGCTGTGCCGACAACAATAATAGTGATGGTCATAGTTGTTCCGATAATATCGATGGTGGTTGCTGTACTGCTGATGCAACAAATGTTGGAAGTAGCAATATTCATAACGATAAGTGTTTACATTAGCAACATATGTGAGGGCAGTGACGTTGTTAAAAGTAATGAGTACGGTATTTACGAGGAAGTTCACATTACGGAATACAACACTATTCGTGCATATGACAGTACTGGTGGGTACAATACATACAAATCAAGACGGATTGATAATGGTAATGCTGAACAAGTTATCGGTACTGATTTTTATCATTATGAGGAAGTTAGCAACAATAAAAACTAAACACTGCCGTGTGGGGATCTTCACCACCTGTGGAGGGAAATAATGCCAGTTCACGATAGCAAGAACGACTTCGGTTCTGGTCTAACATAGGATTGAAAGAAGTCAACATGTGTGTCTGGAACATGCCACAGTTTATGACCATCCTATACATCAGTGTCAGTTGAGCCGTTGATGCAGTTTTGTACATTCTAGTGGACACGCTATGTGAGATAGTCGAAGTTGGTGTTAATGGTTTTATCTTGACAGGTTCGCTCACTACGTCGAACTGTTCATTATGGATGCCTTCGTCGACATGTTCATTACTCTGTGCATCGTCATCAACACTGTATTCATGGCTATGGATCATCACAAAATGAGTGCCTTCATGGTATCCTTGCTCTTGTACGGAAACTATGTAAGTAATGGTTACTACGACTGTCACAGGCATATTGCCGAAATGCCCAGCCTAGACAGTTCTTGGATAAATGACGACCTTGCCACTGATAAATCCATCGCATGTTTGGCATGTTTGCGTAGGACATCACGTTAGACATAATTGGTACAAGCGCTGATAGGTTTATATAAAGTAATCATTTGTAATCTAAACATTTATTTAGGTGGTGAATTCTGTCGTGTATCTAAGACAACGCATTGGATACATTGGATACATTGCCTGAACGTATTGGTCTTCATGTTTTCTTATATCTGGTGAGATAACTGGGCAAGCGGAGCCTTTTAAAAAATCGGCTGAGGTATAATGGGTTAAACACATTACTGGAACCATCGCCAGAAATACGCATTTAAATTGCTAAAAGTAGGAACACATTGACAATCTTGCACATACTGCTTGAAATGTGAATATTTATTTAAACACAATCTTACAAGTGCACCACATATAGGAGAATACTGGTTAATCGATAGGTAAATTGTTTTCTTATCTATTCGTAATGTCGAGTTTGGAATTGTGTATGACAACCTTGTTTTTAACATCGCGCATGCTCTGTGCAGTATTCCCGTGATAGACGATAGGGTAGCCGACATTATGAAGTATTACTAGAATGACACGTTGTCGTCGTCTTCGATCTTGCAGGTGTTCACAACGATCTTCGCTGCCGAGGCTGGCCTCAAGATCATCGCCATGAATCCCGTCAACTACTTGAAGGACAAATGGAACTGCTTCGACATTGTCATTGTCATCCTTAGTCTTGTCGAACTAGGTCTTTCCGGGGTCAAAGGTCTCTCCATCTTGCGCTCCTTCAGATTGGTAAGTGCAACAAGTATTTGACGTCTTGTCCAACCGTGAACTGTGACGTCATTAGTTACGGTGTCCGATTGTGACATCATCAGTTACGGTGTCCCGTTGTGACGTCATCAGTTACGGATCACCGTTACCAGCTTAAGTAAAATGCCCTAACTATATCGAAGCCTAAATACTTATCACAATGTTGTAGCAATATTGATTAATACAAGCTGGAGCTTATGCAAACATAACTTCTTGAAATATCAAATAACATTAACAATTTGGATACTAATGGTATATACTTACTAAATAGCTCTTTTACGTTATAGTTAAATATATGTCAATATGTCGTCTTCATTTGTGCAGCATTTCTCAATATGTGTCTTACTTTCATGAGTACCCTACGTTCTCAGAACCACAAGTAAACCGTAGCACTTGTGTTCTTGATGCGTGGCTGGCTTTGTATCAATATTATCTTTGCCGCACAAGTGCTCTTGTGATTCAGATATTAATCCTCTGCGGTTGCAAATTGAATAAACTTAGATTTATCATGTACTTTATTTATCACGTATTTTATTTATGGCGGATCTGTTCGTTGTTCTAAAAAAAATTACCGTTCCAGCTGCGCGTCTTCAAACTGGCCAAGTCTTGGCCGACTCTCAACCTGCTCATAGGAATCATCGGTCGCACGATGGGCGCCCTCGGCAACCTGTGTTTCGTACTCGTCATCATCATCTTCATCTTCGCCGTCATGGGCATGCAGCTGTTCGGCAAGAAGTACACTTTGAAGGAGTTCGAAAACGGCGTGCCGCGCTGGAACTTCGTCGACTTCATGCACTCGTTCATGATCGTCTTCCGCGTATTGTGTGGCGAGTGGATCGAGTCGATGTGGGACTGTATGCACTGCGCCGGCGCCATCTGCGTGCCCTTCTTCCTGCTTACTATGGTCATCGGCAACCTAGTGGTGAGTACCGTCAACGTCTCGTTCAAGCCCCGTTCAAGTGTCGTTCAATTATCGCTCAAGTCTCACTGACTTCTTGAGGAGAGATCACGAGTTTCTGTCACGCCACCAATTGGGTCATTTAAATAGCATGCCTTTGCTATGCAGTTGTACGCAAATAAAATCGATTTTGTTTTTACTTGAAGTTCAACAATAAATGTGCTATTTGTTTTGGCCGTAATAACCAAATTGTGTGGGTGTGGTGTTGTACTTGTGGATCGAAGCAATTGTAATATATCACAAAATTAACACTAAAAGTTGCCTACGCACAATAAAACTATTTCCACATATCATAGTTTTTTCCCACATATTTATCCATTTGCCCATTAAATACGACTACAGTTATAGAGAGTAGTTTTTGTTTCACCACTAAGAAGCCTCTGTGTTGTAGGTTCTCAATCTGTTCTTGGCCTTGTTACTGAGCTCGTTTGGTGCGGAGAGTCTACAGAACTCGCAGGATGAGAGCGGCCAGCCGAACAAACTTCAGGAGGCGGTCGACCGCATCAACAGGTTCACCATCTTCGTCAAGTCGCACATTCTCTACTTCGTCAAGGTCTGTCCAACATCCCTCATCTGCGGAATCGGAAAAGACGCGAGGTGCTTTTGCACTGGTCGTTACGATTCCGTGGTTTCTAGTTGTAAATAACTGTTTCAATTGGTGAGTAAGTTAAACATCCGGTCATTGGGTTTAAATGCGAGCTAGCTCATGCAGTGATAAAGACGATGATGATATTAATATTAATAACACTTCTGTGGCGCGTAGATGCCGAGCTTAAGCACAGTATGTATGATTGACGTGCTTCATTTAACCGGATCCAATTGTTTGCAGGTGAAGATACGACATAAGCGGATCGGCGACGACTTCATCCCGTACGTGACAAAGACGGAGGTGAGTAGCAAGGAGCTCCCCCTCGTCGACGGGGTCGTGCCCCTCGGCAACGGCCGCATCTGTGACCATGAGACGACGCCGAACGCCTACGACGAGGACGAGGAGGATGAAGAGGAGGAGGGGAAGAACGGGATGCAGAATAAAGGTGAATGTTCAGTTATGTCCTTGCTTCTGTCGAGCTTATGTTTCTTCTCCTGGGGTGGAAATGTTCGTACTCGAAGTATATTTCTCAAGTTTCAGGTAGTATCGTTTTGATTCTGTGTTCAAAAACGTTATAAAATTTGCAAGTTTGGACAATTCTACGAAATCACAAGTTTTCGTTAAAAAGACAAAAGCTATTCCGGCAATGACGCGTACACTCGTTTGAGCATTTGAGCAAATGTTGCTAAACGATTCCATCCGTATTTAGAAGCTTACGCCCAAAACCTGCCACATGGAGAAATGTATCACTAAGCTTAAGCGTTAGTACGATTTCCTGTGCACAACCTTTGCATCGATGTGGTATTTATTATAGTAAATAAACTTAAACGTCATGTTTAATGTGTATATACCTCCATCGACGTGATTTTAGGTTTGGTAAATTGCAATGCACCAGGTGGAATGTTTTAATTAATTGCAAGTGAAGGATGGCAAAAGCCACAGAGAATGTTTGTTCAACTTTTGTCAATAGCTGGACTAAAGCCTCTCCGCACTCTGCGCAAGCGTCAAGTTGTCCAACCTGCACTGACCAGGGTATTAAAATCATACATCCGATGAAAGAGTTAGTAGGGAAATATCCCTGTGTGTTAAACATTGGAAACACCCCCATACGAGAACTCGACAGCTTTCTACATACATGTGTGTACTTTCGCACTTAGATAAGCCATTTTGAGGCTCCTTCTAGCGTAGATAGTGCACCGTAAACCGCTCGCTGTTGTTGTCAACGTCATCTCCAACAGCTTTTCTCTATTCCGTTGCCCTTTGTGTCTGTTTCGCT
>OY759262.1:64912762-65050262 GCA_963662155.1 Lamellibrachia columna
CTCCCGCTGTTGACAGCAGAGCGATATGTTATAAATAGAACAGAATGGAGGGGTGCAACAGCGAGGGGTTACTGTGGCCTATGCTTTTAAGTCAGGTAAATCAAGTCAGAATAATGGACGATAAATTATATATGCGAAACAATTGTAAACCGGCATCACATTTTCAGTTTGACGAAAGTTGCACGAGACCTGCCAGCGTCACTTCCGGTTCGACGACCAAGATGAACAAGTCGCGCAGCCGCAGTAGCTCGTCGTTGTCGTCATCGCGTCACTCCGGCGGCAGCAAAGGGCGCACGGCGTCGCGTAGTGATCTGTCCGACTCGAAGGTTGATCTCGACAGCTTCGACAAACCCGTTAATCCGAAAGAGGGGCTCGAGATCAACGAAGTGAACGTGATCTTCGTGAAGTACCCGGATGACTGCTGGCCGGTGTGTTGTCACAACATGTGCTCGTGCTGTGCCGCGACCGACAAGTTCGCCATCTGTCGGTTCTTTTGGAAGTTCCGCTGCTACATGTACAAACTAGTTGAACACTCGTATTTCGAGACTTTTATCATCACCATGATCGTTACAAGCAGTCTCGCTTTGGTAGGCATAATTACTTTGAATATTTATGTGTGATTTGTATGATAACAACCGTACATAAGAGTGAATTTAAAGAACATAAATGGCATGTTTTACCCCGTGCTAACGGAAACACTTTCACAAATTGTTGCTTTCTTATGATTAAGCGCCGGCATCAATGTATTCTAAGGAATGATAGGGTAAACTTGTTTTCCTCTTCTTATACATAAACGTTCTTTAATAACGATAATGTGCAACCTGTATGTATTCAGTATTTGCGCAACCTTAGGAGGCATTACTTTTTTAGTTCCGAGAGAACGAACCACCAGATTGATGGCAAGAGAAGTCTCCACAAGCCTATGTGACGTAGCACTAGCATATTAACGCCATATTTAATTGAGGTTTTCAATATTAAAAAAATTAAACAAAGTATTTATTTTCTTAAATGTCTACATTGTTAGTACACAACTTCCATTGTCAATCTGTAAGTAGTGTTAGTTGAGCTATTTTTCATTCTTTTTGATGTCTAGGGCACAATTATATTCATAACTCAAAACTGTTTTTACTCACATAAACTATGATTATTAGTAGATCACTTTATACCAAGATAATATATCTAGTAGGCATAGATAATTATATGCAGCTGATTCAAATAGAGTTGGTAAGGTGGCTCAACTAACATTTGGTGTGGGGTAAGTTGAGCCATAATGTAGTGTTAGGTAAAAGCTTCATTTGCATAGTTTTCATAAACCTTGTACTAAAATTTAATAACAACTCAACTAACACATCTACCCAATTGGTACAACACGTCTCTGACAAGTCTACGCTCTTAATTAATAAGTTGACACACTTAATTAATGTAGACTTAATGGCCAATCGCAACCAGTCTAACTAACTACCAATACGTTGCGTTGTAGCTATCCAATCTCCCAATTTGCTCGGAAAAAATGAATTCCTTGATGTATATTGGGGTAAAGAACACTCGCCTTTGTTATTTAACCGCTGCTCAACTAACCCTCCCTTGGGCCTTGGGTGGCTCAACTAACCCTCACTTGGGCCTTGGGTGGCTCAACTAACCCTCACTTGGGCCTTGGGTGGCTCAACTAACCCCCTTTTTGGGCCTTGGGTGGCTCAACTATCCCCGTTTCGACAATTAATCTTGTTTAATTAACTTTTCATTCAAGTGATGTAAATAATCTTCTGCTCTGAGTATAGTTAAACCATTTGTAAGTGCACAGATAATAAAGTCTGGTCACATGCATTGACAGTTTACACACCAGCAGACATAAATCACAATCACAAAAAGTTTCAAAAAGCGTACTTTTAACTCACATTTTCTGACCGCTGTGATAAATAGCACTTATCGTGCCTCAGTCGTATTCTAATAACATGTTCAATCATTGGGTGGTACCATGTAACTGTCGCTGCTGTAGTTTCCTGAGAAACATGGGTGGCTCAACTAACCCAGTGGCTCAACTAACACTGCCTTCCCCAGATGTCTCGATCTCGAACAAAATGTATAATTTTTTTTCTGGAATTTTGTGATGTGTTGATAACTTGTCTACTTAATCAATTCAGGTGATCTTTTGACTGCCTACCAATTAGTTGTCATCTGTCTTCCCCTGACGTTGTAGGCAGTGGAAGACGTGTATCTGCCGAATCGTCCCACGTTGGGACTTATCCTCAAGATCATGGACAAAATATTCACCGTCATCTTCGTCGTAGAATTGGTCATCAAAATGTCGGCATTCGGCTTCAAGAAATATTTCACGGACGCTTGGTGTTGGCTTGATTTTGTCATCGTAGTTGTGAGTATCTAAACGTTTATATTTTATGTTTGGATTAAGCTCAACATTACCCTGCTTTGTATTGCATTCGTATTCGTGAGGCGGGTGTTACTGTGGTCGTTGCAGCTGTTTGACAAGCAACACGTGTCTGAACATTTTAAACTAAACATCCAGCAATGTATTGTATTTAAAGAAACGTGTGAGCACTATAAACGTAAAATTGTTTGGGGCGTAGCCACTGGGTGTCGCATCAACTTTTGTAACTTCAACTCAGGAGTTTTACTTACACGGGTAAGGTAGTTAATTACACTGAATAGTTATAGTGGTCATATAGGCAACATGTGTCACCTAATACTCTCATTGACAATACAATAAAATATCACTGTCCAACGTGCGGTGACAGTACTTACGTTATGTCACGTACACTGTATTAGTTCGATGTGTCATACATGTGTGGTAAACGATCTTACGTTGTGTCACGTAAATTGCGTCAGCTTGAAGTCCTATACATGCCTGATGAAGATTCTTAAGTTCTGTCACGTACATGGTGTTGTGTTATGTCACATACATTGCGTGCACCTATACATGTCTGATGAAGGTTCTTACGTTCTGTCACGTACATGGTGTTGTGTTATGTCACATACATTGCGTGCACCTATACATGTCTGATGAAGGTTCTTACGTTCTGTCACGTACATGGTGTTGTGTTATGTCACATACATTGCGTGCACCTAAACATGTCTGGTGCAACGAATTGCAGATCTCGTTAATCAGTTTGGCGGCGGAGACTATAGAAATGGGCGACATTGGGGCATTCAAAGCCCTACGGACCCTCCGAGCCCTGCGCCCTCTACGTGCAGTGTCGCGCTGGGAGGGCATGAAGGTACTACTACTGCTGCTGCTGCTTCTGCTGTTGCAACTACTACTACTACTAAAACTTGAGTCCATTATTTCACATATGAGTAGCTTGCACTTATTAGATATATGTCAATTTTATTGTTTAGACCTATCCCTAATTCTAGCATATCCAGCGTAATTGGTACACTCATCAATCAGTAGATGATGTGTTCCATTCATGTATCTATTTTAATTAAATATATATTATATTCAGAGTGTTACACCTTCTGGTTTGACCTGAGAATCCTTTGTACAACTATCGGTTTCAAGTTTGATTGACAGCCGCTCATTTGATTAACAGGTGGTTGTGAACGCGCTGATCCAGGCTATCCCGGCCATCCTCAACGTACTGGTCGTCTGTCTCGTCTTCTGGCTCATCTTCAGTATCATGGGCGTGAACCTGTTCGGCGGCAGATACTTCAAATGTAAAGACGCCGACAATGAAGTAGTGAATGCGTCGATCGTCAACAATATGTCGGAATGTCTGGCGTTAAAGGACCTCAACTATACGTGGGTCAACTCGAACATAAACTTCGATAACGTTCTTGCTGCCTATCTGGCGCTCTTCCAAGTGGTAAGTCCTTCCCGCCGCTGGCTCTTCCAAAAAGCGAGTTGTTCCCCAGTAGCTGAATGATACGGTGCCGTGCTGTTCCACGTGACACGTATCTTCCCACCAATTACCTTGTGATCGTCACATCAACGAGTTCCCTCTCCAGATTTTCATCTGCGAAGCAGCCATTTTTGAAATATTGGTTAATTATTTCAGATGTACTCTTGTTTATGTATCACTTAATTTTGATAATATTAAGGCTCACAAATTTAATAAATGTTTCACAAAGGAAACGTTTTTTCAACAGAATGTGTTCCGAAACCTACCAGACATGCTGTTTCCTGCGAAATACCCATATTCAACACGGACGTTTGGTATTTGGGGTATTTGTGCGAATAACCAACGAAAATGTTTTGCTACAATTTATACCGTGTTTTGATTGTTAAGTAAAAACACGGATTCAATCCATAACAAAACGGCATGTCTGTAGTCTGTAGTGCATTTGTTATTCGATGTGGCGGCGCTGGATTCGCATTCTCTATTTGTTCGCTGGCGACGTTTCAGGCGACCTTCAAGGGTTGGATTCAAGTGATGGAAAGCGCCGTCGATAGCTGTCCGGAGGTAGGCGCGTGTCGCTGTCGCCTTGCGATCCCTCGCTGCAGCCGTCTCTGTCCTAGCAGTCTCGCGGAGATCCCCGCCGCAGCCGTCTCTGTCCTAGCAGTCTCGCGGAGATCCCCGCCGCAGCATCTTCTCTTACAGCTGTCCTCTGCCGCACGACCACCTTTCCCGGCGGGGCCGGCTGCGTGTGTGAACACCACCTAGTGGATATTTGCCGCAATAGCTGTACTGTATACGCTGATTACGTTAAACAGTTTCACATATTAAATGGCCATCACTGGTAGCCGAAATTATATATATATATATATATATATATATATATATATATATATATATATATATATACACATATATAATATATATATATATATATATATATATATATATATATATAATATATATATATATATATATATATATATATATATATATATATATATATATATATATATATATATATACACACATATATATACACATGTATATATACATATATATATATATATATATTATATATACATATATATATATATATATATATATATATATATATATATATATATATATATATATATATATATATATTATATATCACTAGATGTATTATTTAATAAGAAACATACATCTACCTATCGGCACACAATACCTAACCTTTCGCAACCGTGATTTCCACACAAACATGTCGGCCGTACGGTGCCGTCCACTCCGGTACATGTCGGCCGTACGGTGCCGTCCACTCCGGAACATGCCGGCCGTACGGTGTCGTCCACTCCGGTACATGCCGGCCATTCAGCGCACACATTGCATCTGTTGCGGCAAGTTTCTATTGCACAGATATGTCGCCAGTGAAGACGCCGTTGCCTTTCCGCGAGGCTCCGGCGCCAACAAACTATAGTGACCGGCGTCTTCTGTCGATGCCTCGAATCACATCGGCCGGCAAACGACAGAAGACGACGTATGCAAGGACATTTCGCCTACTAGGCGTAACGTCGGGGTAACGTCGGGGTAACGTCGGCGTAACGTCGGCGTAACGTCGGGGTAACGGCAGTCGGCGTCTGTCCACTGCGCGTGTTTGTCAAACTGCTCCCTCTGGGCCGGCGACCATTTGGTTTTCGTCAAAAACAAGTCCCAAATGATTCGCTTCAGGACAAAACAACACGAACCATGTTCCTTCACAAGGACACGCACACTCGTAGTCCATGAGTTATTTGGTAAATCAGGCAAAGAACGCGCGTCGCCCGCTCAGTCCGAGATGACTTTCTCTCTTCCGCGTGCCAAGCTGTCTCGCAGCGACTGTGGTTTCTGGTGTGTCCATGCTCTGACTGCACGTGCTCTACATACTCTCTCTGTTTCACTTTCCTACAGGCCACGTTTAAGGGCTGGATTGACATTATGTATGACGCTATAGATAGCAGGGAGGTAAGACGTGCACTACTGTTCGCGCATGCTCGTCGTGTAGTCCCATTGTATTCCCATAGGCGGCGTAGTTTAAATACGCACTCGCTGTACACTTAACTATGTCATGGAACCTTGCATAATATTATATTAAATGTTGTGTTTTTATGTTGCATGATTAGTATGTAAGTATATGCAATGCATCTGGATTTTTATTCGTGGTAACTATTTGTTTTACACAGTACATGTGTTACCCAGCATACAATGCGCCCACTTCATCGTTTATTATTATTCCTTCAGTTTCTTGCAAAAGTCCGATGTTTGTGTTGGTATTTGTTTGTCATCAACTACTATTCCAACGAAATATATAGGTTATACATTGTAGATACTGACTGGGGAGCTAACTAGAGTAATTTAACATTTAAAAATATTAGCATAGTATAGTGTACTTAGGACAGTACAGGGTTTATGGTTAATTAATACAGCAATGACCCGTGTATTTCTGTACACGAGAACATAGATGAAGAATATAAAATGGGAGCTACTAATCCATGTACAACCATCAAAGAAAGGGACTTGGGAGTAGCAGTTAACCCGACATCAAAGTGTGATTGCGGCGGCTTCAAATCTGAATAAGCCAATCCGTCGATAAGCAAATGGCTTCCTTGTCCACTCGGCATCTGGAGATTATTGTTTCGATGACAACTGGAGAACAGGTTCAACAAGTTGGTAGATAATAACGTAATCAAGATTATCTTTTAAATGCACTATTCAAGTTTATTCACCCAACTTCTTCAGGAACTAATTTCGGAAGTAAACCTGAATAGTTGTGTTAAAAGAAAATCTTGACTAAAACAAATTTTATGACAATCTTGTTAGATCTAGTTAAACAGAAACACTGTTTAGTTCACAGCTCTTTGATCACTATTTTTTGAAGAATAGTACACAATTCACAATAAACAACATTTCACACTTCACAAAAAATAAAACCCCCTTTCACAATTCACCAGTTTCTTTAGTCATTTGTCTGACTCATTCGTCGTGTCGATCACAATTATAACAATGGCTACACAAGTATACTATTGCTACAATGGTGTCACGTTTATACTGAAATGCGCTTAAATAGTTGCATGACTGGGTGAATTTCTCACAATTTGGTTATGTTACACAATGTTTGTTTACTATTTGAATACTCTATCACGGCACCTCAATAATGGTAATTACTAAACAAGCAACAGTCATAAAGTCGAAGAAATTGCTTCCCGTAGATAAGCTTATAGTACGCCCAGGTATATACATTGTGTACACGCTTTCCTATTGTATTTTAGTTTAGCGCCGAGTTCTCTTAGTCCGCATTTCTTTTGTGAAGACATTATATTCCAGCGCTTTACTTTCTCATTCAGTCTCATAAAGAAAGTATTTTTCCGTAAGGTAATTATTGCTATTGACCTTAGTTTCAGCCAACTGTACGCATACCCCTAGAACACCTTTCGTATGCCCCCCGGGGTATGCGTACGCCAGGTTGGTAACCCCTCGTATACAACATAGCCCTTTTTAGCTACATTGGTAGGCTTAAAAATACAAACCACATATACGATTGGCGGTAGTAGAGATGATGGCTTCGTCTATTCCGTTGTCCTGTGCCCGAACACACACGACATATCGCTGTCACTTGTCTCCATTACATGTGGTCCGTGTCCCGCAGGTGGACCAGCAGCCGAGCAAGGACGAGCGGGTCTACATGTACTTGTACTTCGTCTTCTTCATTGTCTTCGGGGCTTTCTTCACGCTCAATCTCTTTATCGGTGTCATCATCGACAACTTCAATATGCAAAAGAAAAAGATAAGTGTAGTAGCAGCAGTAGTAGTAGTAGTAGTAGTAGTAGTAGTAGTAGTAGTAGTAGCAGTAGCAGTAGCAGTAGTAGCAGTAGCAGTAGCAGTAGCAGTAGCAGTAGTAGTAGCAGTAGTAGCAGCAGTAGTAGTAGTATCAGTAGCAGTAGTAGTAGTAGTAGTAGTAGTAGTAGTAGTAGTAGTAGTAGTAGTAGTAGTAGTAGTAGTAGCAGTAGCAGTAGTAGTAGCAGTAGCAGTAGTAGTAGCAGTAGTAGCAGCAGCAGTAGCTGTAGAAGCAGCAGTAGCAGCAACAGTAGCAGTAGTAGTAGTAGCAGTAGTAGTAGCAGTAGTAGTAGCAGTAGCAGTAATAGTAGCAGTAGCAGCAGCAGTAGTAGCAGCAGTAGTAGTAGCAGCTGTAGTAGTAGCAGTAGTAGTAGCAGTAGTAGTAGTAGTAGCAGTAGCAGTAGCAGCAGTAGTAGTAGCACCAGTATTAGCAGCAGTAGTAGTAGCAGTAGCAGTAGTAGTAGCAGCAGCAGCAGCAGCAGTAGTAGTAGTAGGTAGTAGTAGTAGTAGTAGTAGTAGTAGTAGTAGTAGTAGTAGTAGTAGTAGTAGTAGTAGTAGTAGTAGTAGTTGTAGTAGTAGTAGTAGCAGTATTAGTAGTAGTAGTAGTAGTAGTAGTAGTAGTAGTAGTAGTATGAGCAACAGTATCAGTAGAAGCAGTAATCGTAATCTATTATCATTACATTATAAAAATAAAGTGCAATGGCTAAGAGATGAACTAAATGAGTTGACGTGAATACGGCTTAATGAAAGTATCATTGCATAAAGCTGTCGAATCGAGTAACGTCTTCTTCGTCATCTCAGCTAACCAAGCGGATTAGCCCTGGTCTGAGCAGTGAAGATAGAGTTTAAGTATTCCGTATCTGATTGATCGGGTACATATGATTGGGATCGGGTACATATGATCGGGTACATATGATCGGGTACATATGATCGGGTACATATGATCGGGTACATATGATCGGGTACATATGATCGGGTACATATGATCGGGTACATATGATCGGGTACATATGATCGGGTACATATGCCGATATAAGTAATTGTAACAAATGCATTGTTCAGAACTGATTATATATGCTCGTTCTAGTGATGTTAGACAAGCTTTTATGCTAATATACGTCTGACCACGTAATAATCTACCTGTACGTTCGTAGAACTGAAGCAGTACCGGACGTGTTACTGCAAAATAGTTAGTCGTAGTTAAAATTAGTTACGGTCCTGATGTACATGTCTATTTTGTATTGATCTGACGTAGAATATATTAATGTCCGATAACGTTTATATGGGTGTCTAACAAGCGGGAATGACGTCATTACGCAGGTGGTTCTCTCGAGATGTTCATGACGGAAGACCAGAAGAAATACTACAACGCCATGAAGAAACTAGGTTCAAAGGAGCCGCAGAAACCGATACCAAAACCACGGGTAAAGAAAGCTTAGTCCACACATTCATGTATGTCTGCCGAGATGTCTGCAATCTGTTTGGTGTTTATTCAGTTTATTATGTCAAGCCTACTACCAGTTTACGACCACCTTTGGCTGACGGCGATTGTTACCGACTATACGTATATTGCTCGACACCAGACCTGCGATCCAGCCAATGTCTGCATATCTAAGTAGCCATGACGTTGTGGTAACATATTCACGAAATTGCCGCACAAGGCACCAACTGTGGCCACTAGATCACGACTTTTAGTGATCGACTCGAAACATCATACGATGTTAAGCGTATATGAGACAAGGGTTATTCAATCTTAAACCAAATAGAACATGTTGTAAACTTTGTGCTGATGTGGTATGAAGAACCGGCGTCTTACGACAAGTTGTAATAGCAGACCTGTGAGTCGGCTGTCATTTATATAACACAAGCAAAGTCCTCCCCATCGCTAACTAACCTAGCTGCTGAAGACAATATCCACGGAAGGCCTACATTCGTTCAATCCATTGGATTATGACTCAAGCAACCAACCTTGTTTCTATTAATTCTTAGAAGATTCCACAGTTTGTCTCGTTAGAGAATTAATCACACAGAGAAACAAACATTACACTGGCAGTCGGTTATCCCTACGGCTACATGACATGCTATCCTTCCACCCCCCCCCCTTTATAACTGTCTATTGCATTATACACCAATATACACGTTACTATCCATATATATCAACGGTCACACCTTCAAGACTGACCACAGGAGATGGTCAGCTAGGCACAGGCCCTTCGTGTCTACTTTCGTATAGTTGTAACTATTACTTACCATCCAGGACTATCAACACGTTTGAATGTGTCCCTGTTTATGACTACAATATAAATCAGATATGTGGATTATTATAATTAAATGAAATTACTTTACACTGTTTCAATAACACAAACGTGTTAGAATATTATTGCGATGCCTATATTCTACAAAGTATGGAGTACCGGTGGCTGGCTTGGGGCTTATTTTTTGTATTACCTTTTACATTATATGCAGTGCCACGCATCGACAACATGTCTGCGTTGTACAGAAATACGTGTCAACACATCAACATATCTAAGGTGCCCGTGTATATGTTGTTTAACAAATAAGTAACATATTTCTTCTTGCGTTACAATGATCAACGACTACATGCGTTAATAACGTGCTAATCAAGAGGCCACTGTTTCCAGGTGCCACCGATACTGCCCGTTTATTTCTTTTGCAACTCGAGTTTCAGCCGTCTCTTTCGCTTCGTTTTTTTCTCGTTCAGTTGCCGCCTGTCTGCTGCATTCGCTTCTTGATTATCTTATTTATAAAATATTAATCTGAACGTTTCTTGCTCGTCTTGCAGTTCAAATGCCAGTTGTTCTTCTTCCAACTAACCACAAACCAGAAGTTTGACATCGCCATCATGACGGTAATCATGTTGAACATGATCGCAATGGCGCTTGAGCATTACGACCAGTCGGAAGAATTCAAGTCTGCGTTGAGCTTCGTCAACACTGTCTTCATAGTCATCTTCACGCTAGAATGTATCATGAAACTGATTGGTCTGAGATGGTACTACTTCAAGCAGCCATGGAACGTGTTCGACTTTGTCGTTGTAGTCTTCTCTATATTCGGTAAGTGGATCTTCTCACCGGTCCAAACATCAACTATTGTCCTCTGCTAACCTTAACAAACCGAACCCAGTCCGAGAGAGGCACTGTGTGTGTGTGTGTATGTGTGTGTGTGTGTGTGTGTGTGTGTGTGTGTGTGTGTGTGTGTGTGTGTGTGTGTGTGTGTGTGTGTGTGTGTACGCGCGTGCGTGCGTGTGTCAAATACATTAATGTGTCAAATACATTATGTTGTTCTTCATTTATGTTAGAAAATAACACTGATCTGTATTGTATTGTATTGTATTGTATTGTATTGTAATGTATTGTATTGTATTGTATTGTATTGTATTGTATTGTATTGTATTGTATTGTATTGTATTGTATTGGTGTTTCAACTCTAAGCAATGTAACTTACAATTTGTTCCTGGGTAAAAGTACATAACGTGAATGTTAAAGTACAAGTGCTGTCTCTAGTGCCGTGTTCTAATGTGAATGTTAAAGTACAAGTACTGTCTCTAGTGCCGTGTTCTAATGTGAATGTTAAAGTACAAGTGCTGTCTCTAGTGCCGTGTTCTAATGTGAATGTTAAAGTACAAGTGCTGTCTCTAGTGCCGTGTTCTAATGTGAATGTTAAAGTACAAGTACTGTCTATAGTGCCGTGTTCTAATGTGAATGTTAAAGTACAAGTGCTGTCTCTAGTGCCGTGTTCTAATGTGAATGTTAAAGTACAAGTGCTGTCTCTAGTGCCGTGTTCTAATGTGAATGTTAAAGTACAAGTACTGTCTCTAGTGCCGTGTTCTAATGTGAATGTTAAAGTACAAGTGCTGTCTCTAGTGCCGTGTTCTAATGTGAATGTTAAAGTACAAGTGCTGTCTCTAGTGCCGTGTTTTAATGTGAATGTTAAAGTACAAGTGCTGTCTATAGTGCGGTGTTCTAATGTGAATGTTAAAGTACAAGTACTATATCTAGTGCCGTGTTCTAATGTGAATGTTAAAGTACAAGTGCTGTCTCTAGTGCCGTGTTCTAATGTGAATGTTAAAGTACAAGTGCTGTCTCTAGTGCCGTGTTCTAATGTGAATGTTAAAGTACAAGTGCTGTCTCTAGTGCCGTGTTCTAATGTGAATGTTAAAGTACAAGTGCTGTCTCTAGTGCCGTGTTCTAATGTGAATGTTAAAGTACAAGTGCTGTCTCTAGTGCCGTGTTTTAATGTGAATGTTAAAGTACAAGTGCTGTCTCTAGTGCCGTGTTCTAATGTGAATGTTAAAGTACAAGTACTGTCTCTAGTACCGTGTTCTAATGTGAATGTTAAAGTACAAGTACTGTCTCTAGTGCCGTGTTCTAATGTGAATGTTAAAGTACAAGTACTGTCTCTAGTACCGTGATCTAATGTGAATGTTAAAGTATAAGTACTGTCTCTAGTGCCGTGACTGTCTCTAGTGCCGTGTTATAATGCGACGGCCATATTTGTGTCTTCAGGTCTGGGCATGTCTGACATCGTCGAGAATTACTTCGTGTCGCCGACCCTACTACGTGTCGTGCGAGTGTTCCGGGTCGGTCGTGTGCTGCGACTAGTCAAGTCAGCCAAGGGCATCAGAACGCTTCTCTTCTCTCTGGCCGTCTCGCTGCCGGCCCTCTTCAACATCGGCTTGCTTCTCTTCCTCGTCATGTTCATCTTCGCTATATTCGGCATGTCGTTCTTTATGAACGTTAAGCACTTGTACGGCATCGACGACATGTTTAACTTCGAGACTTTCGGACGCAGCATGATCCTGCTCTTCCAAGTGTCGACGTCGGCCGGGTGGGATGGTGTCCTGGCTGGCATTACCAACGTGAAAGACTGCGACCCGAAGAAGGACTGCGGCAGCGCCGGCGCCGGCGTCATGTACCTCATCAGCTACCTCGTCATCAGCTTCCTCGTCATCATCAACATGTACATCGCCGTCATCCTGGAGAACTTCAGTCAGGCGACGGAGGACGTCCAGCAAGGTCTCACGCAGGACGACTTCGACATGTTCTACGAGCTGTGGGAGAAGTACGACGAGCAAGCGACGCAATACATCCCGCTCGAGCGACTGTGTGAGTTCGTCGGCGAGCTGGAAGAACCGCTGCAGATCGAGGAGCCCAACTACTACAAGCTTGTGTCGATGAACATCCCGATCTGCGAGGGCGACCTAATGCACTGTCTCGACATCCTCGACGGTCTCACGAAGAACTTCCTCGGCACGTCGAACGACACAGGCGACATCGGGGAGGTGGGAGGGACAAATAAACGACCCAACTACTTCCCGGCCACCACGACGCTGCAGCGCCAGCGGGAGATATGTTGCGCCAAGGCGATCCAGAGGGCCTGGAGGAAGTATCGACAGAAGACTGGCCTGACGGACGCTCTTATCGTCACGGACCAGACAGTCATCAAGGTGGAGGACGTCGACGACCCGATCAAGTCGGGCGACGGCGAGACAGGCGCTACGGAGAGCGCAGCCGCCGCTGCCACTGAATCCAACATGGCGGACGACACGAGGACGGTCGAGTTGTACCCGGAGAGTGGTGTCGTAGCGTAGACACGGTCACGTGATGTAGACACGCCACTGTAACTTCATTCGCCGTTGTTGTGGCGCGCGTCAAATCCTGGAGTCGCTGGTGCGATGCCAACGCGGTCACCCGTTGCAGTCACATGATGTAATGTGGTCAGTGTTTGGTGGTCAACGCGTGTGAGCCCGTGAACACGTGATGTGCGTTGCGTGCATGTAAGCCACGCGCCTGTGTTCACGCACGTACCCACACATCACTAGACGGAAATACTTTCCAGCTCGGACTGGTAACGCCTATAAAAACACATCGTTGTTGGTGATCGTTGACGTTAGGAGGCTAGCAACGAACCGGAAGTTGTTTGATTAGTATCGATAAAGCGGCGTGTCACCGCCAGACTGTTCATCCGGTGACGTCGCCTCGTTGGGCGTGTGAGCCAGACATAGTGTCAACTGGTAGCAGTGGTTGCTGCCACTACACCAGTAACCGTTGAGCACGGATCGTACTATAAATCCGACGTTACAATGTAACGGGCGGCAGGAGATTCGACGAACGAATACCAGATGTGTTGACGAGACACGCGGAAGCGCCCGTTGGGTAGACGTACCCTTCTGTCGTGACAATGCGTATCTCCTTCTCACCGACATTCCCGCGAGCCAGATCCGTGAACGGGTGAACGTTTATTTTCCAGTGTAATAATTCTGACGGTGCATACGCTGAAGCAGATACGTGCATGGGCTCTCCAGCGTTTTACACTTTCAACCGTTGTGGAGATGTCGCGCCACCGGACTCGATGACATAGCTGCGTAGTGTTGCAACGACTATTTGACGCGTATGCAGGGGCGCTAATGTTCTCCCCGTTCTCGTCGCAAGTGGCAGTTAACTTCGTTTCGATTTTACCATGTAAAATACGGCGCACGCATTACGCTTGTGTATCTATTGACATTATGCTATGCAAGTTATGATCTGATGTTTTGTTGACAGAACTCTAGGCATATTGATTAATGTTGCCTCGAGTATTCTTTCAACTCTAGCCCGTCTTTCTTCGACGCGGCATAATGTACTTTACCTCACTGTTTGATATGATGTTTCGTTCGCTTATGCGTATTCATGTTAATTGGCGAAGTACGATTTTTAAGTCGCTGTGTTTGAGCGTCTGTTTAGCATGTGTACAAACCGATCGTCACGCCTGTTTACTACGGCCGACGTCACTACCCGTTTCAAGTGTTGCGAACGAAACGGCGGTGTTGTCAGACGACGTGTTCGGCAGTCAGACTTCGACCGCTACGAGTGGGTCTTTCATTAACAATAACTGCCGATTTCACAGAACCAGCCACCACAAACGATGGCTGTTGTTTAGCTATGTATCCATTTTCTCGTACGTGTTGCTTCTTCATAGATGCTTCGTCGAGTCTTGCCTCCGCCGTCGCGACTTAGTAAGACCGGGGGCCGCTCGCACGTACTGCTGACCATGACAAGTGCGCTGTTGGAGCCGCTCGCACGTACTGCTGACCATGACAAGTGCGCTGTTGGAGCCGCTCGCACGTACTGCTGACTATGACAAGTGTGCTGTTGGAGCCGCTCGCACGTACTGCTGACCATGACAAGTGCGCTGTTGGAGCCGCTCGCACGTACTGCTGACCATGACAAGTGCGCTGTTGGAGCCGCTCGCACGTACTGCTGACCATGACAAGTGCGCTGATGGAGCCGCTCGCACGTACTGCTGACCTTGACAAGTGCGCTGTTGGAGCCGCTCCCACGTACTGCTGACTTTGACAAGTGCGCTGTTGGAGACGCGCAGATTGTACGACGGAACATTTAGCTATTCCTCATAACTACACCACATCGTAAACAGTCTGTATGCGTGCGAGTCATTATCAGCAGTGCTTCCATCGAACGCAGCGGTCACTCTGGACGTCAGGCACAAGAACCATCAGCTGGTGACATCCACCGCGACGTCCAACTCGCTATAGTGTGCCACTCTGGACGTCAGGCACAAGAACCATCAGCCGGTGACATCCACTGCGACGTCCAACTCGCTATAGTGTGTCAACGGAATTCGTTTCACTTACGTCATTGACAAAGATTCCAGGTTGGCAGCATCTGTATGTATTCACACGGTTCTGGTAGTTGGACTTTGTAAGATACGACGCTTCGTTAGAATGGATCTACATACACAGCACGGCGCGGTGCGGCGTGCAGTCGAGTTTGTAACGAAGCTGTCATACTGTAAAGAATCCATTCACAATCAACACGCAGCACTTGAATCTGTAGTGTCCATCAATGTTTGTGTCTGTCGCCGCATGACGCCACGCTCAACGTCCACGTGACAGCGTCCACGTGACAGCGTCCACGTGACAGCCCGGCTTCGCGCTTCAGAAGCCACCCAGTCGCTACTCTACTCAAACCAATGTACCGTTTCTTCGTTTAAATAAACTAAACAGCTTTGAAATATCACTTTTGCCGTTTTACTCAACTCGTCTGGCAATTATGTTCAAGCTCCAGGGTTTGTTATATTCCACTGGACTGTTGGTGCAACATCACCCATCAAAATAGTTAGTCGCAATGATAAGGAAATGTCAGAGGTACACCGAAGAAAATAATGCTAATATTAATTTCCACAGTTCTCCAATCGCACTTATAGTAATCCATTCACAAACAACTTGCGTTCGTTGATGATGTATCACTTTTCCAAACATTACACACAATTTAACCGGATCATTTCAAAAAATCTATTTTAATTAATCACGACATGTCTAATCTAAGATGTATATCATTAAAACAAACTGCATATAACATATTACATATTTACCTTATCTTTGCAGACGACCTGTGTTTCTTTTTCTTGGCTTCCTTGTACTCCTCAAAGAAACCACACCAATCCTGAACCAATAGAAGGTTTCCCGGTACTCCCCAAACAAAGCACACCAATCCTGAACCAATAGAAGGTTTCCCGGTACTCCCCAATCAAACCGCACCAATCCTGAACGAATAGAAGGTTTCCCGGTACTCCCCAAACAAACCACACCAATCCTGAACGAATAGAAGGTTTCCCGGTACTCCCCAAACAAACCACACCAATCCTGAACGAATAGAAGGTTTCCCGGTACTCCCCAAACAAACCACACCTATCCTAAACGAATAGAAGGTTTCCCGGTACTCCCCAAACAAACTGCACCAATCCTGAACTAATGGAAGGTTTCCCGGTACTCCCCAAACAAACCGCACCAATCCTGAACTAATGGAAGGTTTCCCGGTACTCCCCAAACAAACCGCACCAATCCTGAACGAATAGAAGGTTTCCCGGTACTCCCCAAACAAACCGCACCAATCCTGAACTAATGGAAGGTTTCCCGGTACTCCCCAAACAAACCACACCTATCCTAAACGAATAGAAGGTTTCCCGGTACTCCCCAAACAAACTGCACCAATCCTGAACTAATGGAAGGTTTCCCGGTACTCCCCAAACAAACCACACCTATCCTAAACGAATAGAAGGTTTCCCGGTACTCCCCAAACAAACTGCACCAATCCTGAACTAATGGAAGGTTTCCCGGTACTCCCCAAACAAACCGCACCAATCCTGAACTAATGGAAGGTTTCCCGGTACTCCCCAAACAAACCGCACCAATCCTGAACGAATAGAAGGTTTCCCGGTACTCCCCAAACAAACCGCACCAATCCTGAACTAATGGAAGGTTTCCCGGTACTCCCCAAACAAACCGCACCAATCCTGAACGAATAGAAGGTTTCCCGGTACTCCCCAAACAAACCACACCAATCCTGAACTAATGGAAGGTTTCCCGGTACTCCCCAAACAAACCGCACCAATCCTGAACGAATAGAAGGTTTCCCGGTACTCCCCAAACAAACCGCACCAATCCTGAACTAATGGAAGGTTTCCCGGTACTCCCCAAACAAACCGCACCAATCCTGAACGAATAGAAGGTTTCCCGGTACTCCCCAAACAAACCACACCAATCCTGAACCAATAGAAGTTTTCCCGGTACTCCCCAAACAAACCGCACTAATCCTGAACCAATAGAAGGTTTCCCTGTACTCCCCAAACAAACCGCACTAATCCTGAACCAATAGAAGGTTTCCCTGTACTCCCCAAACAAACCGCACCAATCCTGAACCAATAGAAGGTTTCCCTGTACTCCCCAAACAAACCACGCCGATCTCAAACCTGGTAGTGGATTCCCTATATCCCCCCTGCAAACCACATCGATCTCTGCGCTTTTAGCAAATTATGTTTCAAAACATTAATTGCAAAAATAATATGGGCTATACCATGACTCAAGGGACATGAGGGACAAAATAAAATTTCATTATTTCATTATACAAAAGGTCAACATTTATTCACAAGACCCCTAATTTGCAGAAAAACAGAAACTTTTTTTTTGACACATTTTTTCCTCGTGGTTCTGGCATCAACACATATCAGATAATTTCAGTGCTACAGACTACCCAAAAACAGACTACCCAAAAATAAGAATATTAAGCTTCTAAAAATCACCAAACTGGCTTTGACACATTTCACTCAATTTATGTCAGTAGCATCAGTTTAAAGAATAAGGAAGCTTAAAATATTTTTTTTAAGTAGGTAGCCAAACATTTTATTTGAAGCAATGTGCTCAGTCAATGTAACGTCCGTCACAAAAAATCAGAATTGTTTAAGTGAGAAGAAAATCTGAAGGCATATAAACATGTTCTTTAAAACTTTCTTAGCACTAGCCAAGGCAAAGTTAATAAATATGTCAGTCAGTCTTGAAATTATGTGATTTGAATTTGAGAGAGGAAAGAAAACTGTAACATCCGTCACATGTAACATCCGTCACATGTAACATCCGTCACATGTAACGTCCGTCACATGTAACGTCCGTCACATGTAACGTCCGTCACATGTAACGTCCGTCACAGGAAAAAGTAGATTCAGTAACGTCCGTCACATTCTTATAAGACATGAAAAGTCTTTACTATTGTCTTAGTCATTCAGCATCTTTAGAACAAAAGGTGGTTTCACTAATTACCACTAGATATCATGAGAACTTTATTCTTGCTATAAATGCACTCCACGCCCACTGTCCAAACATACCTAACTTTAACAATGAACTTCCAGAGAAACTACTTTGCAGTCCAGCCTCTAGAGACTGTTGGTTTAACAATTGCGAAAACTGCAAGGACGGGAAAGTTTTCACGGCCATGACTGACATGGATGATGCAGCGGAAGTGGCTTGGTATGTCTGGAAGAATGATTCGGATGAGAGACTTTCAAAGGTAGTGGAAGAGGGAACAACTGATGATTTGCGCACCTACATTTCCTCCATGTTGCCCACATTTATGGCGCACTGCTACAGTAAACGAGTGCAGCCAGCAGCTTATAAATTGGAGCGGGCAGCAATTGAAGGTAGTGAGAATAAGGCACTGCTGCAGGTTGACTTTTCCGAAAACTATACGTGTCAATATCAGGTTGAGATACAAAGGGCTCAATGGCAGCAACATCAGTGAGCCTTTTTACAGCAGTCCTGTGGCATACTGGCATGCTCCACTCGATTGTGATAGCATCCGATAATCTTGCACATTCTAAAGACAATATCATAGCATACCTTGACATGCTCTTGGAAATGATCCCTAATTCAGTCAAAACTGTATCGAGTTGGTCTGATGGACCAGCGTCGCTATTCAAAAACCTCTTCATAGCAGCTGCTATGATCTCGCTACAAGAAAAACACAACATGAATATTCACTGGAATTTCTTTGTCACACGGCAAGGGGACTGTTAATGGGATAGGTGGCGCTGTAAAACAGTACATGTGGACTGCAGTGAAACAAAGGAAGGAAATAGTGGTGAACACCGCGTCTTCCTTTGTTGAGATGGCTGGGGGCATGCCACAGGTCAGTGTCCTTGAAACTACATCCGATATAGAAAAAAGAAACGACACCGTCAAATTGAAAAAGGTGTTCGCCGATGTCCCAACCACCAAAGGGATTGCTGGGTTCCACTACCTCACCATTGAGGATGGTCGCTGTGTCCCAGCCATCAAAGGGATTGGTCGGTTCCACTACCTCACCACTGAGGATGGTCGCTGTGTCCCAGCCACCAAAGGGATTGGTCGGTTCCACTACCTCACCATTGAGGATGGTCGCTGTGTCCCAGCCATCAAAGGGATTGGTCGGTTCCACTACCTCACCACTAAGGATGGTCGCTGTGTCCCAGCCATCAAAGGGATTGGTCGGTTCCACTACCTCACCACTGAGGATGGTCGCTGTGTCCCAGCCATCAAAGGGATTGGTCTGTTCCACTACCTCACCACTGAGGATGGTCGCTGTGTCCCAGCCATCAAAGGGATTGGTCTGTTCCACTACCTCACCACTGAGGATGGTCGCTGTGTCCCAGCCATCAAAGGGATTGGTCGGTTCCACTACCTCACCATTGAGGATGATCGCTGTGTCCCAGCCATCAAAGGGATTGGTCGGTTCCACTACCTCACCACTAAGGATGGTCGCTGTGTCCCAGCCATCAAAGGGATTGGTCTGTTCCACTACCTCACCACTGAGGATGGTCGCTGTGTCCCAGCCATCAAAGGGATTGGTCTGTTCCACTACCTCACCACTGAGGATGGTCGCTGTGTCCCAGCCATCAAAGGGATTGGTCGGTTCCACTACCTCACCACTGAGGATGGTCGCTGTGTCCCAGCCACCAAAGGGATTGGTCGGTTCCACTACCTCACCATTGAGGATGGTCGCTGTGTCCCAGCAATCAAAGGGATTGGTCGGTTCCACTACCTCACCACTGAGGATGGTCGCTGTGTCCCAGCCATCTAAGGGATTGGTCGGTTCCACTACCTCACCACTGAGGATGGTCGCTGTGTCCCAGCCATCAAAGGGATTGGTCTGTTCCACTACCTCACCATTGAGGATGGTCGCTGTGTCCCAGCCATCAAAGGGATTGGTCTGTTCCACTACCTCACCACTGAGGATGGTCGCTGTGTCCCAGCCATCAAAGGGATTGGTCGGTTCCACTACCTCACCAATGAGGATGATCGCTGTGTCCCAGCCATCAAAGGGATTGGTCGGTTCCACTACCTCACCATTGAGGATGGTCGCTGTGTCCCAGCCATCAAAGGGATTGGTCGGTTCCACTACCTCACCACTGGAGATGGTCGCTGTGTCCCAGCCATCAAAGGGATTGGTCTGTTCCACTACCTCACCACTGAGGATGGTCGCTGTGTCCCAGCCATCAAAGGAATTGGTCTGTTCCACTACCTCACCACTGAGGATGGTCACTGTGTCCCAGCCATCAAAGGGATTGGTCGATTCCACTACTTCACCATTGAGGATGGTCGCTGTGTCCCAGCCATCAAAGGGATTGGCCGGTTCCACTACCTCACCATTGAGGATGGTCGCTGTGTCCCAGCCATCAAAGGGATTGGTCGGTTCCACTACCTCACCACTGAGGATGGTCGCTGTGTCCCAGCCATCAAAGGGATTGGTCGGTTCCACTACCTCACCATTGAGGATGGTCGCTGTGTCCCAGCCATCAAAGGGATTGGTCTGTTCCACTACCTCACCATTGAGGATGGTCGCTGTGTCCCAGCCATCAAAGGGATTGGTCGGTTCCACTACCTCACCACTGAGGATGGTCGCTGTGTCCCAGCCATCAAAGGGATTGGCCGGTTCCACTACCTCACCATTGAGGATGGTCGCTGTGTCCCAGCCATCAAAGGGATTGGTCGGTTCCACTACCTCACCACTGAGGATGGTCGCTGTGTCCCAGCCATCAAATGGGTTGGTCGGTTCCACTACCTCACCATTGAGGATGGTCGCTGTGTCCCAGCCATCAAAGGGATTGGTCGGTTCCACTACCTCACCACTGGGGATGGTCGCTGTGTCCCAGCCATCAAAGGGATTGGTCGATTCCACTACTTCACCATTGAGGATGGTCGCTGTGTCCCAGCCATCAAAGGGATTGGCCGGTTCCACTACCTCACCATTGAGGATGGTCGCTGTGTCCCAGCCATCAAAGGGATTGGTCGGTTCCACTACCTCACCACTGAGGATGGTCGCTGTGTCCCAGCCATCAAAGGGATTGGTCGGTTCCACTACCTCACCATTGAGGATGGTCGCTGTGTCCCAGCCATCAAAGGGATTGGTCGGTTCCACTACCTCACCATTGAGGATGGTCGCTGTGTCCCAGCCATCAAAGGGATTGGTCGGTTCCACTACCTCACCACTGAGGATGGTCGCTGTGTCCCAGCCATCAAAGGGATTGGCCGGTTCCACTACCTCACCATTGAGGATGGTCGCTGTGTCCCAGCCATCAAAGGGATTGGTCGGTTCCACTACCTCACCACTGAGGATGGTCGCTGTGTCCCAGCCATCAAATGGGTTGGTCGGTTCCACTACCTCACCATTGAGGATGGTCGCTGTGTCCCAGCCATCAAAGGGATTGGTCGGTTCCACTACCTCACCACTGGGGATGGTCGCTGTGTCCCAGCCATCAAATGGATTGGTCGGTTCCACTACCTCACCACTGGGGATGGTCGCTGTGTCCCAGCCATCAAAGGGATTGGTCGGTTCCACTACCTCACCACTGAGGATGGTCGCTGTGTCCCAGCCATCAAAGGGATTGGTCGGTTCCACTACCTCACCACTGAGGATGGTCGCTGTGTCCCAGCCATCAAAGGGATTGGTCGGTTCCACTACCTCACCATTGAGGATGGTCGCTGTGTCCCAGCCATCAAAGGGATTGGTCGGTTCCACTACCTCACCACTGAGGATGGTCGCTGTGTCCCAGCCATCAAAGGGATTGGTCGGTTCCACTACCTCACCACTGAGGATGGTCGCTGTGTCCCAGCCATCAAAGGGATTGGTCGGTTCCACTACCTCACCATTGAGGATGGTCGCTGTGTCCCAGCCATCAAAGGGATTGGTCGGTTCCACTACCTCACCACTGAGGATGGTCGCTGTGTCCCAGCCATCAAAGGGATTGGTCGGTTCCACTACCTCACCACTGAGGATGGTCGCTGTGTCCCAGCCATCAAAGGGATTGGTCGGTTCCACTACCTCACCACTGAGGATGGTCGCAGTGTCCCAAATATCAAAGGAATTGGTCGGTTCCACTACCTCACCACTGAGGATGGTCGCTGTGTCCCCTTCGTTCTGACAAATGATGCAGTGGAAACTTCCGAAGAAATTCATGTGCCTGCTGATGCGTCCCCTACTGACACGACAGAAGAAGAGCCAATCCAAGTTGGTGACTGGTGGGTTGTTGAATATCCATAGTCTCTTGTACATTTCTAACATGCAACAGCCTGCAATTATTCTAAAGGTAAAGTTCATCTAAAAACTGTCAAGTTGAAGACAAACACAGTCCCCTAAAATGGTTACACAAGGGTCTGCAAATAAAATAAAACAGTCCAAAGCATCCCTGCCTGTGAAAAGTTACAAGTTCACCAATGTCATATACAGGTGCATTGTTACATTACGATTACATGGAAATCTTTCATACAGGTCACAGTAGTAGCTGGTATCATGTGGTATGGATTCATTGAAAATGAATAGGTGGGGAAATATCTGGTAATATACCATTTTGTATCATATACAGGAATACTGTGGCCTTGTATCAAAATCTACGGTTAATCAAAATCTACGGCTAATCAAAATGGGGGAAACTCGCCCCCCTGTGATCCCTATCATGATGGATGGTGGCCGCTTTTTCTTCTTCTTCTCTCTAACATAGAAGATCTTGTCCTCTTTAGATGGCCATTTCCAGGTGGTACCAGCTCCAAGGTACACGAAAGGCCAACTAGATGTGTAACGTTTGCGCTGCCTGGACACATGCGCCTAGTGCTGCAGCACAAGACTTCACAATTGGACACATGCGCCTAGTGCTGCAGCACAAGACTTCATAATTGGACACATGCGCCTAGTGCTGCTGTACAAGACTTCACAATTGGACACATGCGCCTAGTGCTGAAGCACAAGACTTCACCATTGGACACATGCGTCCAGTGCTGCAGCACAAAACTTCGCCATTGGACACATGCACCCAGTGCTGCAGCACAAGACTTCGCCATTGGACACATGCGTCCAGTGCTGCAGCACAAGACTGCGCCCATTAAAGCTGTTTGCAGAACACAGCGTTTGCACTGCTTAAGAATTTATTTCGCCCATCGCCCTCTATTTTAATTTACTTTCAAAATTAAGGGAATTTCATGCTGTGGTTTCGTTACTGTTTGGATATAGTGATTTTAGATATTTGTAATTTTTTTTAAATTCATATCATCTGACATAACTGCATTTGAGCAGGCACATTGGTAAGTTTGCTGGTAGAACATGTTGACAGTGTAACTGTGGATTTTTAGATGATTTCAATAGGCGGGAGACCTCTCTCCCAAGCCAACTTACAGCTAGAACTCTCTCCCAAGCCAACTTACAGCTAGAACTCTCTCCCAAGCCAACTTACTGTTAGAACTCTCTTCCAAGCCAACTTACAGCTATACCTCTCTCCCAAGCCAACTTACAGCTAGAACTCTCTCCCAAGTCAACTTACAGCTAGAACTCTCTTCCAAGCCAACTTACAGCTAGACCTCTCTCCCAAGCCAACTTACAGCTAGAACTCTCTTCCAAGCCAACTTACAGATAGAATTCTCTCCCAAGCCAACTTACAACTAGAACTCTCTCCCAAGCCAACTTACAGCTAGAACTCTCTCCCAAGCCAACTTACAGCTAGAACTCTCTTCCAAGCCAACTTACAGTTATAACTCTCTTCCAAGCCAACTTACAGCTAGAACTCTGTTCCAAGCCAACTTACAGCTAGACCTCTCTAACAAGCCAACTTACAGCTAGAACTATCTTCCAAGCCAACTTACAGCTAGAACTCTCTTCCAAGCCAACTTACAGCTAGAAATCTCTTCCAAGCCAACTTACAGCTAGAACTCCCTTCCAAGCCAACTTACAGCTAGACCTCTCTAACAAGCCAACTTACAGCTAGAACTCTCTTCCAAGCCAACTTACAGCTAGAACTCTCTTCCAAGCCAACTTACAGCTAGAACTCTCTCCCTAGCCAACTTACAGCTAGAACTCTCTTCCAAGCCAACTTACAGCTAGAACTCTCTCCCAAGCCAACTTACAGCTAGAGCTCTCTCCCAAGCCAACTTACAGCTAGACCTCTCTTCCAAGCCAACTTACAGCTAGAACTCTCTCCCAAGCCAACTTACAGCTTGAACTCTCTCCCAAGCCAACTTACAGCTAGAACTCTCTCCCAAGCCAACTTACAGCTAGAACTCTCTCCCAAGCCAACTTACAGCTAGAACTCTCTCCCAAGCCAACTTACAGCTAGAACTCTCTCCCAAGCCAACTTACAGCTAGACCTCTCTCCCAAGCCAACTTACAGCTAGAACTCTCTCCCAAGCCAACTTACAGCTAGAACTCTCTCTCAAGCCAACTTACAGCTAGAACTCTCTCCCAAGCCAAATTACAGCTAGAACTCTCTCCCAAGCCAACTGACAGCTATAACTCTCTCCCAAGCCAACTTACAGCTAGACCTCTCTCCCAAGCCAACTTACAGCTAGACCTCTCTCCCAAGCCAACTTACAGCTAGAACTCTCTCCCAAGCCAACTTACAGCTAGAACTCTCTTCCAAGCCAACTTACAGCTAGAACTCTCTCCCAAGCCAACTTCCAGCTAGAACTCTCTTCCAAGCCAACTTACAGCTAGAACTCTCTTCCAAGCCAACTTACAGCTAGAACTCTCTTCCAAGCCAACTTACAGTTAGAATTCTCTTCCTAGCCAACTTACAGCTAGACCTCTCTTCCAAGCCAACTTACAGCTAGAACTCTCTTCCAAGCAAACTTACAGCTAGAACTCTCTCCCAAGCCAACTTACAGCTAGAACTCTCTCTCAAGCCAACTTACAGCTAGAACTCTCTCCCAAGCCAAATTACAGCTAGAACTCTCTCCCAAGCCAACTGACACCTATAACTCTCTCCCAAGCCAATTTAAAGCTAGAACTCTCTCCCAAGCCAACTTACAGCTAGAACTCTCTCCCAAGCCAACTTACAGCTAGAACTCTCTCCCGAGCCAACGTACAGCTAGAACTCTCTTCCAAGCCAACTTACAGCTAGAATACTCTTCCAAGCCAACTTACAGCCAGAATTCTCTTCCAAGCCAACTTACAGCTAGAAATCTCTCCCAAGTCAACTTACAGCTAGAACTCTCTTCCAAGCCAACTTACAGCTAGAACTCTCTCCCAAACCAACTTACAGCTAGAACTCTCTTCCAAGCCAACTTACAGCTAGAACTCTCTTCCAAGCCAACTTACAGCTAGAACTCTCTCCCAAGCCAACTTACAGCTAGAACTCTCTTCCAAGCCAACTTACAGCTAGAACTCTCTTCCAAGCCAACTTACAGCTAGAACTCTCTTCCAAGCCAACTTACAGTTAGACTTCTCTTCCTAGCCAACTTACAGCTATACCTCTCTTACAAGCCATCTTACAGCTAGAATTCTCTTCCAAGCCAACTTACAGCTAGAACTCTCTCCCAAGCCAACTTACAGCAAACCTCTCTTCCAAGCCAACTTACAGCTAGAACTCTCTCCCAAGCCAACTTACAGCTAGAACTCTCTTCCAAGCCAACATACAGCTAGAACTCTCTCCCAAGCCAACTTACAACTAGAACTCTCTTCCAAGCCAACTTACAGCTAGAACTCTCTCCCAAGCCAACTTACAGCTAGACCTCTCTTCCAAGCCAACTTACAGCTAGAACTCTCTTCCAAGCCAACATACAGCTAGAACCCTCTCCCAAGCCAACTTACAACTAGAACTCTCTCCCAAGCCAACTTACAGCTAGAACTCTCTTCCAAGCCAACTTACAGCTAGACCTCTCTTCCAAGCCAACTTACAGCTAGACCTCTCTTCCAAGCCAACTTACAGCTAGACCTCTCTTCCTAGCCAACTTACAGCTAGACCTCTCTTCCAAGCCAACATACAGCTAGACCTCTATTCCAAGCCAACTTACAGCTAGAACTCTCTTCCAAGCCAAATTACATCTAGACCTCTCTTCCAAGCCAACTTACAGCTAGAACTCTCTTCCAAGCCAACATACAGCTAGAACTCTCTCCGAAGCCAACTTACAACTAGAACTCTCTCCCAAGCCATTTCACAGCTAGAACTCTCTTCCAAGCCAACATACAGCTAGAACTCTCTCCGAAGCCAACTTACAGCTAGAACTCTCTTCCAAGCCAACTTACAGCTAGAACTCTCTTCCAAGCCAACTTACAGCTAGACCTCTCTTCCAAGCCAACTTACAGCTAGAACTCTCTTCCAAGCCAACTTACAGCTAGAACTCTCTCCCAAGCCAACTTACAGCTAGAACTCTCTCCCAAGCCAACATACAGCTAGAACTCTCTTCCAAGCCAACTTACAGCTAGAACTCTCTTCCAAGCCAACTTACAGCTAGAACTCTCTTCCAAGCCAACTTACAGCTAGAACTCTCTTCCAGGCCAACATACAGCTAGAACTCTCTCCAAAGCCAACTTACAACTAGAACTCTCTCCCAAGCCAACTTACAGCTAGACCTCTCTTCCAAGCCAACTTACAGCTAGAACTCTCTTCCAAGCCAACATACAGCTAGAACCCTCTCCCAAGCCAACTTACAACTAGAACTCTCTCCCAAGCCAACTTACAGCTAGAACTCTCTTCCAAGCCAACTTACAGCTAGACCTCTCTTCCAAGCCAACTTACAGCTAGACCTCTCTTCCAAGCCAACTTACAGCTAGACATCTCTTCCTAGCCAACTTACAGCTAGACCTCTCTTCCAAGCCAACATACAGCTAGACCTCTCTTCCAAGCCAACTTACAGCTAGAACTCTCTTCCAAGCCAAATTACATCTAGACCTCTCTTCCAAGCCAACTTACAGCTAGAACTCTCTTCCAAGCCAACATACAGCTAGAACTCTCTCCGAAGCCAACTTACAACTAGAACTCTCTCCCAAGCCAACTCACAGCTAGAAGTCTCTTCCAAGCCAACTTACAGCTAGAACTCTCTTCCAAGCCAACTTACAGCTAGACCTCTCTTCCAAGCCAACTTACAGCTAGAACTCTCTTCCAAGCCAACTTACAGCTAGAACTCTCTCCCAAGCCAACTTACAGCTAGAACTCTCTCCCAAGCCAACATACAGCTAGAACTCTCTTCCAAGCCAACTTACAGCTAGAACTCTCTTCCAAGCCAACTTACAGCTAGAACTCTCTTCCAAGCCAACTTACAGCTAGAACTCTCTTTCAAGCCAACTTACAGCTAGAACTCTCTCCCAAGCCAACTTACAGCTAGAACTCTCTTCTAAGCCAACTTACAGCTAGAACTCTCTCCCAAGCCAACTTACAGCTAGAACTCTCTCCCAAGCCAACTTACAACTAGAACTCTCTTCCAAGCCAACTTACAGCTAGAACTCTCTTCCAAGCCAACTTACAGCTAGAAATCTCTCCCAAGCCAACTTACAGCTAGAACTCTCTTCCAAGCCAACTTACAGCTAGAACTCTCTTCCAAGCCAACTTACAGCTAGAACTCTCTTCCAAGCCAACTTACAGTTAGACTTCTCTTCCTAGCCAACTTACAGCTTGACCTCTCTTCCAAGCCATCTTACAGCTAGAACTCTCTTCCAAGCCAACTTACAGCTAGAACTCTCTCCCAAGCCAACTTACAGCAAACCTCTCTTCCAAGCCAACTTACAGCTAGAACTCTCTCCCAAGCCAACTTACAGCTAGAACTCTCTTCCAAGCCAACATACAGCTAGAACTCTCTCCCAAGCCAACTTACAACTAGAACTCTCTTCCAAGCCAACTTACAGCTAGAACTCTCTCCCAAACCAACTTACAGCTAGACCTCTCTTCCAAGCCAACTTACAGCTAGAACTCTCTTCCAAGCCAACATACAGCTAGAACTCTCTCCAAAGCCAACTTACAACTAGAACTCTCTTCCAAGCCAACTTACAGCTAGAACTCTCTTCCAAGCCAACTTACAGCTAGACCTCTCTTCCAAGCCAACTTACAGCTAGACCTCTCTTCCAAGCCAACTTACAGCTAGACCTCTCTCCCAAGCCAACTTTAGCTAGAACTCTCTCCCAAGCCAACTTACAGCTAGAACTCTCTCTCAAGCCAACTTACAGCTAGAACTCTCTTCCAAGCCAACTTACAGCTAGAACTCTCTCCCAAGCCAACTTACAGCTAGAACTCTCTCCCAAGCCAACGTACAGTTAGAACTCTCTTCCAAGCCAACTTACAGCTAGAACTCTCTTCCAAGCCAACTTACAGCTAGAACTCTCTTCCAAGCCAACTTACAGCTAGAACTCTCTCCCAAGCCAACTTACAGCTAGAACTCTCTTCCAAGCCAACTTACAGCTAGAACTATCTCCCAAGCCAACTTACAGCTAGAACTCTCTTCCAAGCCAACTTACAGCTAGAACTCTCTTCCAAGCCAACTTACAGCTAGAACTCTCTTCCAAGCCAACTTACAGTTAGACTTCTCTTCCTAGCCAACTTACAGCTAGACCTCTCTTCCAAGCCATCTTACAGCTAGAACTCTCTTCCAAGCCAACTTACAGCTAGAACTCTCTCCCAAGCCAACTTACAGCAAACCTCTCTTCCAAGCCAACTTACAGCTAGAACTCTCTTCCAAGCCAACATACAGCTAGAACTATCTCCCAAGCCAACTTACAACTAGAACTCTCTTCCAAGCCAACTTACAGCTAGAACTCTCTCCCAAGCCAACTTACAGCTAGACCTCTCTTCCAAGCCAACTTACAGCTAGAGCTCTCTTCCAAGCCAACATACAGCTAGAACTCTCCCCCAAGCCAACTTACTATTAGAACTCTCTCCCAAGCCAACTTACAGCTAGAACTCTCTTCCAAGCCAACTTACAGCTAGACCTCTCTTCCAAGCCAACTTACAGCTAGACCTCTCTTCCAAGCCAACTTACAGCTAGACCTCTCTTCCTAGCCAACTTACAGCTAGACCTCTCTTCCAAGCCAACTTACAGCTAGAACTCTCTTCCAAGCCAACTTACAGCTAGACCTCTCTTCCAAGCCAACTTACAGCTAGAACTCTCTTCCAAGCCAACATACAGCTAGACCTCTCTTCCAAGCCAACTTACAGCTAGAACTCTCTTCCAAGCCAACTTACATCTAGACCTCTCTTCCAAGCCAACTTACAGCTAGAACTCTCTTCCAAGCCAACATACAGCTAGAACTCTCTCCGAAGCCAACTTACAACTAGAACTCTCTCCCAAGCCAACTCACAGCTAGAAGTCTCTTCCAAGCCAACTTACAGCTAGAACTCTCTTCCAAGCCAACTTACAGCTAGACCTCTCTTCCAAGCCAACTTACAGCTAGAACTCTCTTCCAAGCCAACTTACAGCTAGAACTCTCTCCCAAGCCAACTTACAGCTAGAACTCTCTCCCAAGCCAACATACAGCTAGAACTCTCTTCCAAGCCAACTTACAGCTAGAACTCTCTTCCAAGCCAACTTACAGCTAGAACTCTCTTCCAAGCCAACTTACAGCTAGAACTCTCTTTCAAGCCAACTTACAGCTAGAACTCTCTCCCAAGCCAACTTACAGCTAGAACTCTCTTCTAAGCCAACTTACAGCTAGAACTCTCTCCCAACCCAACTTACAGCTAGAACTCTCTCCCAAGCCAACTTACAACTAGAACTCTCTTCCAAGCCAACTTACAGCTAGAACTCTCTTCCAAGCCAACTTACAGCTAGAACTCTCTCCCAAGCCAACTTACAGCTAGAACTCTCTTCCAAGCCAACTTACAGCTAGAACTCTCTTCCAAGCCAACTTACAGCTAGAACTCTCTTCCAAGCCAACTTACAGTTAGACTTCTCTTCCTAGCCAACTTACAGCTAGACCTCTCTCCCAAGCCAACTTTAGCTAGAACTCTCTCCCAAGCCAACTTACAGCTAGAACTCTCTCTCAAGCCAACTTACAGCTAGAACTCTCTTCCAAGCCAACTTACAGCTAGAACTCTCTCCCAAGCCAACTTACAGCTAGAACTCTCTCTACCAAGCCAACGTACAGCTAGAACTCTCTTCCAAGCCAACTTACAGCTAGAACTCTCTTCCAAGCCAACTTACAGCTAGAACTCTCTTCCAAGCAAATTTACAGCTAGAACTCTCTCCCAAGCCAACTTACAGCTAGAACTCTCTTCCAAGCCAACTTACAGCTAGAACTCTCTCCCAAGCCAACTTACAGCTAGAACTCTCTTCCAAGCCAACTTACAGCTAGAACTCTCTTCCAAGCCAACTTACAGCTAGAACTCTCTTCCAAGCCAACTTACAGTTAGACTTCTCTTCCTAGCCAACTTACAGCTATACCTCTCTTACAAGCCATCTTACAGCTAGAATTCTCTTCCAAGCCAACTTACAGCTAGAACTCTCTCCCAAGCCAACTTACAGCAAACCTCTCTTCCAAGCCAACTTACAGCTAGAACTCTCTCCCAAGCCAACTTACAGCTAGAACTCTCTTCCAAGCCAACATACAGCTAGAACTCTCTCCCAAGCCAACTTACAACTAGAACTCTCTTCCAAGCCAACTTACAGCTAGAACTCTCTCCCAAGCCAACTTACAGCTAGACCTCTCTTCCAAGCCAACTTACAGCTAGAACTCTCTTCCAAGCCAACATACAGCTAGAACCCTCTCCCAAGCCAACTTACAACTAGAACTCTCTCCCAAGCCAACTTACAGCTAGAACTCTCTTCCAAGCCAACTTACAGCTAGACCTCTCTTCCAAGCCAACTTACAGCTAGACCTCTCTTCCAAGCCAACTTACAGCTAGACATCTCTTCCTAGCCAACTTACAGCCAGACCTCTCTTCCAAGCCAACATACAGCTAGACCTCTCTTCCAAGCCAACTTACAGCTAGAACTCTCTTCCAAGCCAAATTACATCTAGACCTCTCTTCCAAGCCAACTTACAGCTAGAACTCTCTTCCAAGCCAACATACAGCTAGAACTCTCTCCGAAGCCAACTTACAACTAGAACTCTCTCCCAAGCCATCTCACAGCTAGAAGTCTCTTCCAAGCCAACTTACAGCTAAAACTCTCTTCCAAGCCAACTTACAGCTAGACCTCTCTTCCAAGCCAACTTACAGCTAGAACTCTCTTCCAAGCCAACTTACAGCTAGAATTCTCTCCCAAGCCAACTTACAGCTAGAACTCTCTCCCAAGCCAACATACAGCTAGAACTCTCTTCCAAGCCAACTTACAGCTAGAACTCTCTTCCAAGCCAACTTACAGCTAGAACTCTCTTCCAAGCCAACTTACAGCTAGAACTCTCTTCCAAGCTAACATACAGCTAGAACTCTCTCCAAAGCCAACTTACAACTAGAACTCTCTCCCAAGCCAACTTACAGCTAGACCTCTCTTCCAAGCCAACTTACAGCTAGAACTCTCTTCCAAGCCAACATACAGCTAGAACTCTCTCCCAAGCCAACTTACAATTAGAACTCTCTCCCAAGCCAACTTACAGCTAGAACTCTCTTCCAAGCCAACTTACAGCTAGACCTCTCTTCCAAGCCAACTTACAGCTAGACCTCTCTTCCAAGCCAACTTACAGCTAGACATCTCTTCCTAGCCAACTTACAGCTAGACCTCTCTTCCAAGCCAACATACAGCTAGACCTCTCTTCCAAGCCAACTTACAGCTAGAACTCTCTTCCAAGCCAAATTACATCTAGACCTCTCTTCCAAGCCAACTTACAGCTAGAACTCTCTTCCAAGCCAACATACAGCTAGAACTCTCTCCGAAGCCAACTTACAACTAGAACTCTCTCCCAAGCCAACTCACAGCTAGAAGTCTCTTCCAAGCCAACTTACAGCTAGAACTCTCTTCCAAGCCAACTTACAGCTAGACCTCTCTTCCAAGCCAACTTACAGCTAGAACTCTCTTCCAAACCAACTTACAGCTAGAACTCTCTCCCAAGCCAACTTACAGCTAGAACTCTCTCCCAAGCCAACATACAGCTAGAACTCTCTTCCAAGCCAACTTACAGCTAGAACTCTCTTCCAAGCCAACTTACAGCTAGAACTCTCTTCCAAGCCAACTTACAGCTAGAACTCTCTTTCAAGCCAACTTACAGCTAGAACTCTCTCCCAAGCCAACTTACAGCTAGAACTCTCTTCTAAGCCAACTTACAGCTAGAACTCTCTCCCAAGCCAACTTACAGCTAGAACTCTCTCCCAAGCCAACTTACAACTAGAACTCTCTTCCAAGCCAACTTACAGCTAGAACTCTCTTCCAAGCCAACTTACAGCTAGAAATCTCTCCCAAGCCAACTTACAGCTAGAACTCTCTTCCAAGCCAACTTACAGCTAGAACTCTCTTCCAAGCCAACTTACAGCTAGAACTCTCTTCCAAGCCAACTTACAGTTAGACTTCTCTTCCTAGCCAACTTACAGCTTGACCTCTCTTCCAAGCCATCTTACAGCTAGAACTCTCTTCCAAGCCAACTTACAGCTAGAACTCTCTCCCAAGCCAAATTACAGCAAACCTCTCTTCCAAGCCAACTTACAGCTAGAACTCTCTCCCAAGCCAACTTACAGCTAGAACTCTCTTCCAAGCCAACATACAGCTAGAACTCTCTCCCAAGCCAACTTACAACTAGAACTCTCTTCCAAGCCAACTTACAGCTAGAACTCTCTCCCAAACCAACTTACAGCTAGACCTCTCTTCCAAGCCAACTTACAGCTAGAACTCTCTTCCAAGCCAACATACAGCTAGAACTCTCTCCAAAGCCAACTTACAACTAGAACTCTCTCCCAAGCCAACTTACAGCTAGAACTCTCTTCCAAGCCAACTTACAGCTAGACCTCTCTTCCAAGCCAACTTACAGCTAGACCTCTCTTCCAAGCCAACTTACAGCTAGACCTCTCTCCCAAGCCAACTTTAGCTAGAACTCTCTCCCAAGCCAACTTACAGCTAGAACTCTCTCTCAAGCCAACTTACAGCTAGAACTCTCTTCCAAGCCAACTTACAGCTAGAACTCTCTCCAAAGCCAACTTACAGCTAGAACTCTCTCCCAAGCCAACGTACAGTTAGAACTCTCTTCCAAGCCAACTTACAGCTAGAACTCTCTTCCAAGCCAACTTACAGCTAGAACTCTCTTCCAAGCCAACTTACAGCTAGAACTCTCTCCCAAGCCAACTTACAGCTAGAACTCTCTTCCAAGCCAACTTACAGCTAGAACTCTCTCCCAAGCCAACTTACAGCTAGAACTCTCTTCCAAGCCAACTTACAGCTAGAACTCTCTTCCAAGCCAACTTACAGCTAGAACTCTCTTCCAAGCCAACTTACAGTTAGACTTCTCTTCCTAGCCAACTTACAGCTAGACCTCTCTTCCAAGCCATCTTACAGCTAGAACTCTCTTCCAAGCCAACTTACAGCTAGAACTCTCTCCCAAGCCAACTTACAGCAAACCTCTCTTCCAAGCCAACTTACAGCTAGAACTCTCTTCCAAGCCAACATACAGCTAGAACTATCTCCCAAGCCAACTTACAACTAGAACTCTCTTCCAAGCCAACTTACAGCTAGAACTCTCTCCCAAGCCAACTTACAGCTAGACCTCTCTTCCAAGCCAACTTACAGCTAGAGCTCTCTTCCAAGCCAACATACAGCTAGAACTCTCTCCCAAGCCAACTTACAATTAGAACTCTCTCCCAAGCCAACTTACAGCTAGAACTCTCTTCCAAGCCAACTTACAGCTAGACCTCTCTTCCAAGCCAACTTACAGCTAGACCTCTCTTCCAAGCCAACTTACAGCTAGACCTCTCTTCCTAGCCAACTTACAGCTAGACCTCTCTTCCAAGCCAACTTACAGCTAGAACTCTCTTCCAAGCCAACTTACAGCTAGACCTCTCTTCCAAGCCAACTTACAGCTAGAACTCTCTTCCAAGCCAACATACAGCTAGAACTCTCTCCGAAGCCAACTTACAACTAGAACTCTCTCCCAAGCCAACTCACAGCTAGAAGTCTCTTCCAAGCCAACTTACAGCTAGACCTCTCTTCCAAGCCAACTTACAGCTAGAACTCTCTTCCAAGCCAACTTACAGCTAGAACTCTCTCCCAAGCCAACTTACAACTAGAACTCTCTCCCAAGCCAACATACAGCTAGAACTCTCTTCCAAGCCAACTTACAGCTAGAACTCTCTTCCAAGCCAACTTACAGCTAGAACTCTCTTCCAAGCCAACTTACAGCTAGAACTCTCTTTCAAGCCAACTTACAGCTAGAACTCTCTCCCAAGCCAACTTACAGCTAGAACTCTCTTCTAAGCCAAATTACAGCTAGAACTCTCTCCCAAGCCAACTTACAGCTAGAACTCTCTCCCAAGCCAACTTACAACTAGAACTCTCTTCCAAGCCAACTTACACCTAGAACTCTCTTCCAAGCCAACTTACAGCTAGAACTCTCTCCCAAGCCAACTTACAGCTAGAACTCTCTTCCAAGCCAACTTACAGCTAGAACTCTCTCCCAAGCCAACTTACAGCTAGAACTCTCTTCCAAGCCAATTTACAGCTAGAACTCTCTTCCAAGCCAACTTACAGCTAGAACTCTCTTCCAAGCCAACTAACAGTTAGACTTCTCTTCCTAGCCAACTTACAGCTAGACCTCTCTTCCAAGCCATCTTACAGCTAGAACTCTCTTCCAAGCCAACTTACAGCTAGAACTCTCTCCCAAGCCAACTTACAGCAAACCTCTCTTCCAAGCCAACTTACAGCTAGAACTCTCTTCCAAGCCAACATACAGCTAGAACTCTCTCCCAAGCCAACTTACAACTAGAACTCTCTTCCAAGCCAACTTACAGCTAGAACTCTCTTCCAAGCCAACTTACAGCTAGACCTCTCTTCCAAGCCAACTTACAGCTAGACCTCTCTTCCAAGCCAACTTACAGCTAGACCTCTCTCCCAAGCCAACTTTAGCTAGAACTCTCTCCCAAGCCAACTTACAGCTAGAACTCTCTCTCAAGACAACTTACAGCTAGAACTCTCTTCCAAGCCAACTTACAGCTAGAACTCTCTCCCAAGCCAACTTACAGCTAGAACTCTCTCCCAAGCCAACGTACAGCTAGAAATCTCTTCCAAGCCAACTTACAGCTAGAACTCTCTTCCAAGCCAACTTACAGCTAGAACTCTCTTCCAAGCGAACTTACAGCTAGAACTCTCTCCCAAGCCAACTTACAGCTAGAACTCTCTTCCAAGCCAACTTACAGCTATAACTCTCTCCCAAGCCAACTTACAGCTAGAACTCTCTTCCAAGCCAACTTACAGCTAGAACTCTCTTCCAAGCCAACTTACAGCTAGAACTCTCTTCCAAGCCAACTTACAGTTAGACTTCTCTTCCTAGCCAACTTACAGCTAGACCTCTCTTCCAAGCCATCTTACAGCTAGAACTCTCTTCCAAGCCAACTTACAGCTAGAACTCTCTCCCAAGCCAAATTACAGCAAACCTCTCTTCCAAGCCAACTTACAGCTAGAACTCTCTTCCAAGCCAACATACAGCTAGAACTCTCTCCCAAGCCAACTTACAGCTAGAACTCTCTTCCAAGCCAACTTACAGCTAGAACCCTCTCCCAAGCCAACTTACAGGTAGAACTCTCTTCCAAGCCAAAATACAGCTAGAACTCTCTCCCAAGCCAACTTACAACTAGAACTCTCTCCCAAGCCAACTTACATCTAGAACTCTCTTCCAAGCCAACTTACAGCTAGACCTCTCTTCCAAGCCAACTTACAGCTAGACCTCTCTTCCAAGCCAACTTACAGCTAGACCTCTCTTCCTAGCCAACTTACAGCTAGACCTCTCTTCCAAGCCAACATACAGCTAGACCTCTCTTCCAAGCCAACTTACAGCTAGAACTCTCTTCCAAGCCAACTTACATCTAGACCTCTCTTCCAAGCCAACTTACAGCTAGAACTCTCTTTCAAGCCAACTTACAGCTAGAACTCTCTCCCAAGCCAACTTACAGCTAGAACTCTCTTCTAAGCCAAATTACAGCTAGAACTCTCTCCCAAGCCAACTTACAGCTAGAACTCTCTCCCAAGCCAACTTACAACTAGAACTCTCTTCCAAGCCAACTTACAGCTAGAACTCTCTTCCAAGCCAACTTACAGCTAGAACTCTCTCCCAAGCCAACTTACAGCTAGAACTCTCTTCCAAGCCAACTTACAGCTAGAACTCTCTTCCAAGCCAACTTACAGCTAGAACTCTCTTCCAAGCCAACTTACAGTTAGACTTCTCTTCCTAGCCAACTTACAGCTAGACCTCTCTTCCAAGCCATCTTACAGCTAGAACTCTCTTCCAAGCCAACTTACAGCTAGAACTCTCTCCCAAGCCAACTTACAGCAAACCTCTCTTCCAAGCCAACTTACAGCTAGAACTCTCTCCCAAGCCAACTTACAGCTAGAACTCTCTTCCAAGCCAACATACAGCTAGAACTCTCTCCCAAGCCAACTTACAACTAGAACTCTCTTCCAAGCCAACTTACAGCTAGAACTCTCTCCCAAGCCAATTTACAGCTAGACCTCTCTTCCAAGCCAACTTACAGCTATAACTCTCTTCCAAGCCAACATACAGCTAGAACTCTCTCCAAAGCCAACTTACAACTAGAACTCTCTCCCAAGCCAACTTACAGCTAGAACTCTCTTCCAAGCCAACTTACAGCTAGACCTCTCTTCCAAGCCAACTTACAGCTAGACCTCTCTTCCAAGCCAACTTACAGCTAGACCTCTCTCCCAAGCCAACTTTAGCTAGAACTCTCTCCCAAGCCAACTTACAGCTAGAACTCTCTCTCAAGCCAACTTACAGCTAGAACTCTCTTCCAAGCCAACTTACAGCTAGAACTCTCTCCCAAGCCAACTTACAGCTAGAACTCTCTCCCAAGCCAACGTACAGCTAGAACTCTCTTCCAAGCCAACTTACAGCTAGAACTCTCTTCCAAGCCAACTTACAGCTAGAACTCTCTTCCAAGCCAACTTACAGCTAGAACTCTCTTCCAAGCCAACTTACAGCTAGAACTCTCTCCCAAGCCAACTTACAGGTAGAACTCTCTTCCAAGCCAACTTACAGCTAGAACTCTCTCCCAAGCCAACTTACAGCTAGAACTCTCTTCCAAGCCAATTTACAGCTAGAACTCTCTTCCAAGCCAACTTACAGCTAGAACTCTCTTCCAAGCCAACTAACAGTTAGACTTCTCTTCTTAGCCAACTTACAGCTAGACCTCTCTTCCAAGCCATCTTACAGCTAGAACTCTCTTCCAAGCCAACTTACAGCTAGAACTCTCTCCCAAGCCAACTTACAGCAAACCTCTCTTCCAAGCCAACTTACAGCTAGAACTCTCTTCCAAGCCAACATACAGCTAGAACTCTCTCCCAAGCCAACTTACAACTAGAACTCTCTTCCAAGCCAACTTACAGCTAGAACTCTCTTCCAAGCCAACTTACAGCTAGACCTCTCTTCCAAGCCAACTTACAGCTAGACCTCTCTTCCAAGCCAACTTACAGCTAGACCTCTCTCCCAAGCCAACTTTAGCTAGAACTCTCTCCCAAGCCAACTTACAGCTAGAACTCTCTCTCAAGCCAACTTACAGCTAGGACTCTCTTCCAAGCCAACTTACAGCTAGAACTCTCTCCCAAGCCAACTTACAGCTAGAACTCTCTCCCAAGCCAACGTACAGCTAGAACTCTCTTCCAAGCCAACTTACAGCTAGAACTCTCTTCCAAGCCAACTTACAGCTAGAACTCTCTTCCAAGCGAACTTACAGCTAGAACTCTCTCCCAAGCCAACTTACAGCTAGAACTCTCTTCCAAGCCAACTTACAGCTAGAACTCTCTCCCAAGCCAACTTACAGCTAGAACTCTCTTCCAAGCCAACTTACAGCTAGAACTCTCTTCCAAGCCAACTTACAGCTAGAACTCTCTTCCAAGCCAACTTACAGTTAGACTGCTCTTCCTAGCCAACTTACAGCTAGACCTCTCTTCCAAGCCATCTTACAGCTAGAACTCTCTTCCAAGCCAACTTACAGCTAGAACTCTCTCCCAAGCCAAATTACAGCAAACCTCTCTTCCAAGCCAACTTACAGCTAGAACTCTCTTCCAAGCCAACATACAGCTAGAACTCTCTCCCAAGCCAACTTACAGCTAGAACTCTCTTCCAAGCCAACTTACAGCTAGAACCCTCTCCCAAGCCAACTTACAGGTAGAACTCTCTTCCAAGCCAACATACAGCTAGAACTCTCTCCCAAGCCAACTTACAACTAGAACTCTCTCCCAAGCCAACTTACATCTAGAACTCTCTTCCAAGCCAACTTACAGCTAGACCTCTCTTCCAAGCCAACTTACAGCTAGACCTCTCTTCCAAGCCAACTTACAGCTAGACCTCTCTTCCTAGCCAACTTACAGCTAGACCTCTCTTCCAAGCCAACATACAGCTAGACCTCTCTTCCAAGCCAACTTACAGCTAGAACTCTCTTCCAAGCCAACTTACATCTAGACCTCTCTTCCAAGCCAACTTACAGCTAGAACTCTCTTCCAAGCCAACATACAGCTAGAACTCTCTCCGAAGCCAACTTACAACTAGAACTCTCTCCCAAGTCAACTTACAGCTAGAACTCTCTTCCAAGCCAACTTACAGCTAGAACTCTCTTCCAAGCCAACTTACAGCTAGAACTCTCTCCCAAGCCAACTTACAGCTAGAACTCTCTCCCAAGCCAACTTACAGCTAGAACTCTCTTCCAAGCCAACTTACAGCTAGAATTCTCTTCCAAGCCAACTTACAGCTAGAACTTTCTTCCAAGCCAACTTACAGCTAGAACTCTCTTCCAAGCCAACTTACAGCTAGAACTCTCTCCCAAGCCAACTTACAGCTAGAACTCTCTTCCAAGCCAACTTACAGCTAGAACTCTCTCCCACGCCAACTTACAGCTAGAACTCTCTCCCAAGCCAACTTACAACTAGAACTCTCTTCCAAGCCAACTTACAGCTAGAACTCTCTTCCAAGCCAACTTACAGCTAGAACTCTCTTCCAAGCCAACTTACAGCTAGAACTCTCTCCCAAGCCAACTTACAGCTAGAACTCTCTTCCAAGCCAACTTACAGCTAGAACTCTCTCCCAAGCCAACTTACAGCTAGAACTCTCTTCCAAGCCAACTTACAGCTAGAACTCTCTTCCAAGCCAACTTACAGCTAGAACTCTCTTCCAAGCCAACTTACAGTTAGACTTCTCTTCCTAGCCAACTTACAGCTAGACCTCTCTTCCAAGCCATCTTACAGCTAGAACTCTCTTCCAAGCCAACTTACAGCTAGAACTCTCTCCCAAGCCAACTTACAGCAAACCTCTCTTCCAAGCCAACTTACAGCTAGAACTCTCTTCCAAGCCAACATACAGCTAGAACTATCTCCCAAGCCAACTTACAACTAGAACTCTCTTCCAAGCCAACTTACAGCTAGAACTCTCTCCCAAGCCAACTTACAGCTAGACCTCTCTTCCAAGCCAACTTACAGCTAGAGCTCTCTTCCAAGCCAACATACAGCTAGAACTCTCTCCCAAGCCAACTTACAATTAGAACTCTCTCCCAAGCCAACTTACAGCTAGAACTCTCTTCCAAGCCAACTTACAGCTAGACCTCTCTTCCAAGCCAACTTACAGCTAGACCTCTCTTCCAAGCCAACTTACAGCTAGACCTCTCTTCCTAGCCAACTTACAGCTAGACCTCTCTTCCAAGCCAACTTACAGCTAGAACTCTCTTCCAAGCCAACTTACAGCTAGACCTCTCTTCCAAGCCAACTTACAGCTAGAACTCTCTTCCAAGCCAACATACAGCTAGAACTCTCTCCGAAGCCAACTTACAACTAGAACTCTCTCCCAAGCCAACTCACAGCTAGAAGTCTCTTCCAAGCCAACTTACAGCTAGAACTCTCTTCCAAGCCAACTTACAGCTAGAACTCTCTTCCAAGCCAACTTACAGCTAGAACTCTCTCCCAAGCCAACTTACAACTAGAACTCTCTCCCAAGCCAACATACAGCTAGAACTCTCTTCCAAGCCAACTTACAGCTAGAACTCTCTTCCAAGCCAACTTACAGCTAGAACTCTCTTCCAAGCCAACTTACAGCTAGAACTCTCTTTCAAGCCAACTTACAGCTAGAACTCTCTCCCAAGCCAACTTACAGCTAGAACTCTCTTCTAAGCCAAATTACAGCTAGAACTCTCTCCCAAGCCAACTTACAGCTAGAACTCTCTCCCAAGCCAACTTACAACTAGAACTCTCTTCCAAGCCAACTTACAGCTAGAACTCTCTTCCAAGCCAACTTACAGCTAGAACTCTCTCCCAAGCCAACTTACAGCTAGAACTCTCTTCCAAGCCAACTTACAGCTAGAACTCTCTCCCAAGCCAACTTACAGCTAGAACTCTCTTCCAAGCCAATTTACAGCTAGAACTCTCTTCCAAGCCAACTTACAGCTAGAACTCTCTTCCAAGCCAACTAACAGTTAGACTTCTCTTCCTAGCCAACTTACAGCTAGACCTCTCTTCCAAGCCATCTTACAGCTAGAACTCTCTTCCAAGCCAACTTACAGCTAGAACTCTCTCCCAAGCCAACTTACAGCAAACCTCTCTTCCAAGCCAACTTACAGCTAGAACTCTCTTCCAAGCCAACATACAGCTAGAACTCTCTCCCAAGCCAACTTACAACTAGAACTCTCTTCCAAGCCAACTTACAGCTAGAACTCTCTTCCAAGCCAACTTACAGCTAGACCTCTCTTCCAAGCCAACTTACAGCTAGACCTCTCTTCCAAGCCAACTTACAGCTAGACCTCTCTCCCAAGCCAACTTTAGCTAGAACTCTCTCCCAAGCCAACTTACAGCTAGAACTCTCTCTCAAGACAACTTACAGCTAGAACTCTCTTCCAAGCCAACTTACAGCTAGAACTCTCTCCCAAGCCAACTTACAGCTAGAACTCTCTCCCAAGCCAACGTACAGCTAGAAATCTCTTCCAAGCCAACTTACAGCTAGAACTCTCTTCCAAGCCAACTTACAGCTAGAACTCTCTTCCAAGCGAACTTACAGCTAGAACTCTCTCCCAAGCCAACTTACAGCTAGAACTCTCTTCCAAGCCAACTTACAGCTATAACTCTCTCCCAAGCCAACTTACAGCTAGAACTCTCTTCCAAGCCAACTTACAGCTAGAACTCTCTTCCAAGCCAACTTACAGCTAGAACTCTCTTCCAAGCCAACTTACAGTTAGACTTCTCTTCCTAGCCAACTTACAGCTAGACCTCTCTTACAAGCCATCTTACAGCTAGAACTCTCTTCCAAGCCAACTTACAGCTAGAACTCTCTCCCAAGCCAAATTACAGCAAACCTCTCTTCCAAGCCAACTTACAGCTAGAACTCTCTTCCAAGCCAACATACAGCTAGAACTCTCTCCCAAGCCAACTTACAGCTAGAACTCTCTTCCAAGCCAACTTACAGCTAGAACCCTCTCCCAAGCCAACTTACAGGTAGAACTCTCTTCCAAGCCAAAATACAGCTAGAACTCTCTCCCAAGCCAACTTACAACTAGAACTCTCTCCCAAGCCAACTTACATCTAGAACTCTCTTCCAAGCCAACTTACAGCTAGACCTCTCTTCCAAGCCAACTTACAGCTAGACCTCTCTTCCAAGCCAACTTACAGCTAGACCTCTCTTCCTAGCCAACTTACAGCTAGACCTCTCTTCCAAGCCAACATACAGCTAGACCTCTCTTCCAAGCCAACTTACAGCTAGAACTCTCTTCCAAGCCAACTTACATCTAGACCTCTCTTCCAAGCCAACTTACAGCTAGAACTCTCTTTCAAGCCAACTTACAGCTAGAACTCTCTCCCAAGCCAACTTACAGCTAGAACTCTCTTCTAAGCCAAATTACAGCTAGAACTCTCTCCCAAGCCAACTTACAGCTAGAACTCTCTCCCAAGCCAACTTACAACTAGAACTCTCTTCCAAGCCAACTTACAGCTAGAACTCTCTTCCAAGCCAACTTACAGCTAGAACTCTCTCCCAAGCCAACTTACAGCTAGAACTCTCTTCCAAGCCAACTTACAGCTAGAACTCTCTTCCAAGCCAACTTACAGCTAGAACTCTCTTCCAAGCCAACTTACAGTTAGACTTCTCTTCCTAGCCAACTTACAGCTAGACCTCTCTTCCAAGCCATCTTACAGCTAGAACTCTCTTCCAAGCCAACTTACAGCTAGAACTCTCTCCCAAGCCAACTTACAGCAAACCTCTCTTCCAAGCCAACTTACAGCTAGAACTCTCTCCCAAGCCAACTTACAGCTAGAACTCTCTTCCAAGCCAACATACAGCTAGAACTCTCTCCCAAGCCAACTTACAACTAGAACTCTCTTCCAAGCCAACTTACAGCTAGAACTCTCTCCCAAGCCAATTTACAGCTAGACCTCTCTTCCAAGCCAACTTACAGCTATAACTCTCTTCCAAGCCAACATACAGCTAGAACTCTCTCCAAAGCCAACTTACAACTAGAACTCTCTCCCAAGCCAACTTACAGCTAGAACTCTCTTCCAAGCCAACTTACAGCTAGACCTCTCTTCCAAGCCAACTTACAGCTAGACCTCTCTTCCAAGCCAACTTACAGCTAGACCTCTCTCCCAAGCCAACTTTAGCTAGAACTCTCTCCCAAGCCAACTTACAGCTAGAACTCTCTCTCAAGCCAACTTACAGCTAGAACTCTCTTCCAAGCCAACTTACAGCTAGAACTCTCTCCCAAGCCAACTTACAGCTAGAACTCTCTCCCAAGCCAACGTACAGCTAGAACTCTCTTCCAAGCCAACTTACAGCTAGAACTCTCTTCCAAGCCAACTTACAGCTAGAACTCTCTTCCAAGCCAACTTACAGCTAGAACTCTCTTCCAAGCCAACTTACAGCTAGAACTCTCTCCCAAGCCAACTTACAGGTAGAACTCTCTTCCAAGCCAACTTACAGCTAGAACTCTCTCCCAAGCCAACTTACAGCTAGAACTCTCTTCCAAGCCAATTTACAGCTAGAACTCTCTTCCAAGCCAACTTACAGCTAGAACTCTCTTCCAAGCCAACTAACAGTTAGACTTCTCTTCTTAGCCAACTTACAGCTAGACCTCTCTTCCAAGCCATCTTACAGCTAGAACTCTCTTCCAAGCCAACTTACAGCTAGAACTCTCTCCCAAGCCAACTTACAGCAAACCTCTCTTCCAAGCCAACTTACAGCTAGAACTCTCTTCCAAGCCAACATACAGCTAGAACTCTCTCCCAAGCCAACTTACAACTAGAACTCTCTTCCAAGCCAACTTACAGCTAGAACTCTCTTCCAAGCCAACTTACAGCTAGACCTCTCTTCCAAGCCAACTTACAGCTAGACCTCTCTTCCAAGCCAACTTACAGCTAGACCTCTCTCCCAAGCCAACTTTAGCTAGAACTCTCTCCCAAGCCAACTTACAGCTAGAACTCTCTCTCAAGCCAACTTACAGCTAGGACTCTCTTCCAAGCCAACTTACAGCTAGAACTCTCTCCCAAGCCAACTTACAGCTAGAACTCTCTCCCAAGCCAACGTACAGCTAGAACTCTCTTCCAAGCCAACTTACAGCTAGAACTCTCTTCCAAGCCAACTTACAGCTAGAACTCTCTTCCAAGCGAACTTACAGCTAGAACTCTCTCCCAAGCCAACTTACAGCTAGAACTCTCTTCCAAGCCAACTTACAGCTAGAACTCTCTCCCAAGCCAACTTACAGCTAGAACTCTCTTCCAAGCCAACTTACAGCTAGAACTCTCTTCCAAGCCAACTTACAGCTAGAACTCTCTTCCAAGCCAACTTACAGTTAGACTGCTCTTCCTAGCCAACTTACAGCTAGACCTCTCTTCCAAGCCATCTTACAGCTAGAACTCTCTTCCAAGCCAACTTACAGCTAGAACTCTCTCCCAAGCCAAATTACAGCAAACCTCTCTTCCAAGCCAACTTACAGCTAGAACTCTCTTCCAAGCCAACATACAGCTAGAACTCTCTCCCAAGCCAACTTACAGCTAGAACTCTCTTCCAAGCCAACTTACAGCTAGAACCCTCTCCCAAGCCAACTTACAGGTAGAACTCTCTTCCAAGCCAACATACAGCTAGAACTCTCTCCCAAGCCAACTTACAACTAGAACTCTCTCCCAAGCCAACTTACATCTAGAACTCTCTTCCAAGCCAACTTACAGCTAGACCTCTCTTCCAAGCCAACTTACAGCTAGACCTCTCTTCCAAGCCAACTTACAGCTAGACCTCTCTTCCTAGCCAACTTACAGCTAGACCTCTCTTCCAAGCCAACATACAGCTAGACCTCTCTTCCAAGCCAACTTACAGCTAGAACTCTCTTCCAAGCCAACTTACATCTAGACCTCTCTTCCAAGCCAACTTACAGCTAGAACTCTCTTCCAAGCCAACATACAGCTAGAACTCTCTCCGAAGCCAACTTACAACTAGAACTCTCTCCCAAGTCAACTTACAGCTAGAACTCTCTTCCAAGCCAACTTACAGCTAGAACTCTCTTCCAAGCCAACTTACAGCTAGAACTCTCTCCCAAGCCAACTTACAGCTAGAACTCTCTCCCAAGCCAACTTACAGCTAGAACTCTCTTCCAAGCCAACTTACAGCTAGAATTCTCTTCCAAGCCAACTTACAGCTAGAACTTTCTTCCAAGCCAACTTACAGCTAGAACTCTCTTCCAAGCCAACTTACAGCTAGAACTCTCTCCCAAGCCAACTTACAGCTAGAACTCTCTTCCAAGCCAACTTACAGCTAGAACTCTCTCCCACGCCAACTTACAGCTAGAACTCTCTCCCAAGCCAACTTACAACTAGAACTCTCTTCCAAGCCAACTTACAGCTAGAACTCTCTTCCAAGCCAACTTACAGCTAGAACTCTCTCCCAAGCCAACTTACAGCTAGAACTCTCTTCCAAGCCAACTTACAGCTAGAACTCTCTTCCAAGCCAACTTACAGTTAGACCTCTCTTCCAAGCCATCTTACAGCTATAACTCTCTTCCAAGCCAACTTACAACTAGAACTCTCTCCCAAGCCAACTTACAGCAAACCTCTCTTCCAAGCCATCTTACAGCTAGAACTCTCTCCAAAGCCAACTTACAGCTAGAACTCTCTTCCAAGCCAACATACAGCTAGAACTCTCTCCCAAGCCAACTTACAACTAGAACTCTCTCCCAAGCCAACTTACAGCTAGAACTCTCTCCCAAGCCAACTTACAGCTAGACCTCTCTTCGAAGCCAACTTACAGCTAGAACTCTCTTCCAAGCCAACATACAGCTAGAACTCTCCCCCAAGCCAACTACAACTAGAACTCTCTCCCAAGCCAACTTACAGCTAGAACTCTCTTCCAAGCCAACTTACAGCTAGACCTCTCTTCCAAGCCAACATACAGCTAGACCTCTCTTCCAAGCCAACTTACAGCTAGACCTCTCTTCCTAGCCAACTTACAGCTAGACCTCTCTTCCAAGCCAACATACAGCTAGACCTCTCTTCCAAGCCAACTTACAGCTAGAACTCTCTTCCAAGCCAACTTACATCTAGACCTCTCTTCCAAGCCAACTTACAGCTAGAACTCTCTTCCAAGCCAACATACAGCTAGAACTCTCTCCGAAGCCAACTTACAACTAGAACTCTCTCCCAAGCCAACTTACAGCTAGAACTCTCTTCCAAGCCAACTTACAGCTAGAACTCTCTTCCAAGCGAACTTACAGCTAGACCTCTCTTCCAAGCCAACTTACAGCTAGAACTCTCTTCCAAGCCAACTTACAGCTAGAACTCTCTCCCAAGCCAACTTACAGCTAGAACTCTCTCCCAAGCCAACTTACAGCTAGAACTCTCTTCCAAGCCAACTTACAGCTAGAACTCTCTTCCAAGCCAACTTACAGCTAGAACTCTCTTCCAAGCCAACTTACAGCTAGAACTCTCTTCCAAGCCAACTTACAGCTAGAACTCTCTCCCAAGCCAACTTACAGCTAGAACTCTCTTCCAAGCCAACTTACAGCTAGAACTCTCTCCCAAGCCAACTTACAGCTAGAACTCTCTCCCAAGCCAACTTACAACTAGAACTCTCTTCCAAGCCAACTTACAGCTAGAACTCTCTTCCAAGCCAACTTACAGCTAGAACTCTCTCCCAAGCCAACTTACAACTAGAACTCTCTTCCGAGCCAGCTTATAACTAGAACTCTCTTCCAAGCCAACTTACAGCTAGAACTCTCTTCCAAGCCAACTTACAGCTAGAACTCTCTTCCAAGCCAACTTACAGCTATAACTCTCTCCCAAGCCAACTTACAACTAGAACTCTCTTCCAAGCCAACATACAGCTAGACCTCTCTTCCAAGCCAACTTACAGCTAGAACTCTCTTCCAAGCCAACTTACATCTAGACCTCTCTTCCAAGCCAACTTACAGCTAGAACTCTCTTCCAAGCCAACTTACAGCTAGAACTCTCTCCCAAGCCAACGTACAGCTAGAACTCTCTTCCAAGCCAACTTACAGCTAGAACTCTCTTCCAAGCCAACTTACAGCTAGAACTCTCTTCCAAGCGAACTTACAGCTAGAACTCTCTCCCAAGCCAACTTACAGCTAGAACTCTCTTCCAAGCCAACTTACAGCTAGAACTCTCTCCCAAGCCAACTTACAGCTAGAACTCTCTTCCAAGCCAACTTACAGCTAGAACTCTCTTCCAAGCCAACTTACAGCTAGAACTCTCTTCCAAGCCAACTTACAGTTAGACTGCTCTTCCTAGCCAACTTACAGCTAGACCTCTCTTCCAAGCCATCTTACAGCTAGAACTCTCTTCCAAGCCAACTTACAGCTAGAACTCTCTCCCAAGCCAAATTACAGCAAACCTCTCTTCCAAGCCAACTTACAGCTAGAACTCTCTTCCAAGCCAACATACAGCTAGAACTCTCTCCCAAGCCAACTTACAGCTAGAACTCTCTTCCAAGCCAACTTACAGCTAGAACCCTCTCCCAAGCCAACTTACAGGTAGAACTCTCTTCCAAGCCAACATACAGCTAGAACTCTCTCCCAAGCCAACTTACAACTAGAACTCTCTCCCAAGCCAACTTACATCTAGAACTCTCTTCCAAGCCAACTTACAGCTAGACCTCTCTTCCAAGCCAACTTACAGCTAGACCTCTCTTCCAAGCCAACTTACAGCTAGACCTCTCTTCCTAGCCAACTTACAGCTAGACCTCTCTTCCAAGCCAACATACAGCTAGACCTCTCTTCCAAGCCAACTTACAGCTAGAACTCTCTTCCAAGCCAACTTACATCTAGACCTCTCTTCCAAGCCAACTTACAGCTAGAACTCTCTTCCAAGCCAACATACAGCTAGAACTCTCTCCGAAGCCAACTTACAACTAGAACTCTCTCCCAAGTCAACTTACAGCTAGAACTCTCTTCCAAGCCAACTTACAGCTAGAACTCTCTTCCAAGCCAACTTACAGCTAGAACTCTCTCCCAAGCCAACTTACAGCTAGAACTCTCTCCCAAGCCAACTTACAGCTAGAACTCTCTTCCAAGCCAACTTACAGCTAGAATTCTCTTCCAAGCCAACTTACAGCTAGAACTTTCTTCCAAGCCAACTTACAGCTAGAACTCTCTTCCAAGCCAACTTACAGCTAGAACTCTCTCCCAAGCCAACTTACAGCTAGAACTCTCTTCCAAGCCAACTTACAGCTAGAACTCTCTCCCACGCCAACTTACAGCTAGAACTCTCTCCCAAGCCAACTTACAACTAGAACTCTCTTCCAAGCCAACTTACAGCTAGAACTCTCTTCCAAGCCAACTTACAGCTAGAACTCTCTCCCAAGCCAACTTACAGCTAGAACTCTCTTCCAAGCCAACTTACAGCTAGAACTCTCTTCCAAGCCAACTTACAGTTAGACCTCTCTTCCAAGCCATCTTACAGCTATAACTCTCTTCCAAGCCAACTTACAACTAGAACTCTCTCCCAAGCCAACTTACAGCAAACCTCTCTTCCAAGCCATCTTACAGCTAGAACTCTCTCCAAAGCCAACTTACAGCTAGAACTCTCTTCCAAGCCAACATACAGCTAGAACTCTCTCCCAAGCCAACTTACAACTAGAACTCTCTCCCAAGCCAACTTACAGCTAGAACTCTCTCCCAAGCCAACTTACAGCTAGACCTCTCTTCGAAGCCAACTTACAGCTAGAACTCTCTTCCAAGCCAACATACAGCTAGAACTCTCCCCCAAGCCAACTACAACTAGAACTCTCTCCCAAGCCAACTTACAGCTAGAACTCTCTTCCAAGCCAACTTACAGCTAGACCTCTCTTCCAAGCCAACTTACAGCTAGACCTCTCTTCCAAGCCAACTTACAGCTAGACCTCTCTTCCTAGCCAACTTACAGCTAGACCTCTCTTCCAAGCCAACATACAGCTAGACCTCTCTTCCAAGCCAACTTACAGCTAGAACTCTCTTCCAAGCCAACTTACATCTAGACCTCTCTTCCAAGCCAACTTACAGCTAGAACTCTCTTCCAAGCCAACATACAGCTAGAACTCTCTCCGAAGCCAACTTACAACTAGAACTCTCTCCCAAGCCAACTTACAGCTAGAACTCTCTTCCAAGCCAACTTACAGCTAGAACTCTCTTCCAAGCGAACTTACAGCTAGACCTCTCTTCCAAGCCAACTTACAGCTAGAACTCTCTTCCAAGCCAACTTACAGCTAGAACTCTCTCCCAAGCCAACTTACAGCTAGAACTCTCTCCCAAGCCAACTTACAGCTAGAACTCTCTTCCAAGCCAACTTACAGCTAGAACTCTCTTCCAAGCCAACTTACAGCTAGAACTCTCTTCCAAGCCAACTTACAGCTAGAACTCTCTTCCAAGCCAACTTACAGCTAGAACTCTCTCCCAAGCCAACTTACAGCTAGAACTCTCTTCCAAGCCAACTTACAGCTAGAACTCTCTCCCAAGCCAACTTACAGCTAGAACTCTCTCCCAAGCCAACTTACAACTAGAACTCTCTTCCAAGCCAACTTACAGCTAGAACTCTCTTCCAAGCCAACTTACAGCTAGAACTCTCTCCCAAGCCAACTTACAACTAGAACTCTCTTCCGAGCCAGCTTATAACTAGAACTCTCTTCCAAGCCAACTTACAGCTAGAACTCTCTTCCAAGCCAACTTACAGCTAGAACTCTCTTCCAAGCCAACTTACAGCTATAACTCTCTCCCAAGCCAACTTACAACTAGAACTCTCTTCCAAGCCAACTTACAGCTAGAACTCTCTTCCGAGCCAGCTTACAACTAGAACTCTCTTCCAAGTCAACTTACACCTAGAACTCTCTTCCAAGCCAACTTACAGCTAGAACTCTCTTCCAAGCCAACTTACAGCTAGCACTCTCTTCCAAGCCAGCGTGTAGTGTTTTGGCCTCTATGATCTAACTAATACCTCTTGTCTTTTCCAATCAATGCTACAGGACAGTTCACTTGTATGTGGCATGGCTTTCGACATATATCGCACTCCATTTGAGTAAGTCTGTAAATAGGCTGTTGGCCGACTGTTTCACCCAATACAAGGGTCTATCCCGACTTTGCCGTCCGCTCTGACTCGCTGGCTCCTAAATCCCAGTTTTCTCAACAACACAAATCTAGGCGACTATGATACTCCTTGACAATCGCAACAATAGACCCCAATTATATATTCCAGAGCATATTTGTCGCATTCATTGGTAGCGTTTCGCGTACGTGACATCGGTACCGCCATCTAGCAAATAAAGCGCCTTCTAGTAATTAAATACATCATTGTAGTGCCTGCAGACCACACAGACCAATTCAAGAATTCCTATTTTGTAAAGACAATAGTTGAATGGAACAAACTCGGTGAACCTCAAGTTCGGGCTGGAATAATAGGCGAATTCAGGAGGGAGGGAGGGAGGGAGGGAGGGAGGGAGGGAGGGAGGGAGGGAGGGAGGGAGGGAGGGAGGGACTTGACTGGCAGTGGTTGTTGTCATCTTGTTGATGACTTGACTGACAGTGGTTGTTGTCATCTTGTTGATGACTTGACTGACAGTAGTTGTTGTCATCTTGTTGATGACTTGACTGACAGTGGTTGTTGTCATCTTGTTGATGACTTGACTGATAGTGGTTGTTGTAATCTTGTTGATGACTTGACTGACAGTGGTTGTTGTCATCTTGTTGATGACCGCCCTTATCAGATATCTGTCAATTCTATGTTTAAACATATTCACACTACTAGCATTAACACAATCATTTGGTAGTTTGTTCCATTCATTTATCACACTCTGTGAGAAAGAGTACTTTCGCATGTCCAACCGACACTGCTCCTTAACTAAAGCTGTTTTGTGTCCTCTGGTTCTACTGCCTTCTTTAAGTTTGAAGAACATATTCCTATCAACATTCTCATAACCGTTCACTATTTTAAGCACTTCTATTTGGTCTCCTCTTAGTTTCCTGGTCTCTAATGTTGTCAAACCACATTGTAATAACGGCTTTCGTAACTAAGGTCTCTCAATTCTGGAATCATTTTAGTTGCTCTTCGTTGTATTCGTTTTAGCTTGTCTGTGTCCTTTTCTTGTGTGGTTCTACCTAGTACAGCATCCCCCATTTTATATTCTTCGTCCATGTTTCTATGTCTTATGTGTATACATTTACACTTCCCAAAATTTAACATAACATTTGCCATTTTTCTGACCATTTAACTAATCTATCTAGATCATCCTGTTAACTTTGTTTATCTGTAACATTAGTAACCTTTCTGAATACTTTTGTGTCATCTCCAAATGTCAGTACTTTGCTAGATATGTCATCTTCCAAAACATTTATATATATATTAAAAACAGTATAGGGCTTAATACTGATCCCTGTGTTACCCCACTCAAAACAGATTTCCAGTTTGAAATCTCACCATCTACTATTACTCTCTGTCTTCTCTGTGTAAGCCACTTTTCTATCCAGTTGATTACATCATTACCTATACCATGGGCTTTTAGTTTAAGTAACAATCTATGATGTGGCACTTTATCGAAAGCTTTCTGAAAATCTAAGTAGACAACATCCACTGGTGACCCGTCATCTACCCACTTTGTAATTTCTTCCAAAAAGCATAAGAGATTGGTTAGACATGACCTTGCTTTTAGTAACCCATGTTAAGATGTATTTATTAATTATGCTTTACAAGGAATTCCACCATGTGGTCTCTAATTAATGTTTCGAGTAATTTACATACAACTGATGTTAAACTCACTGGTCTGTAATTGTCTGGCTTGTTCCTCGTTCCCTTCTTAAATAGCGGCGTAATGTTTGCTTCTTTCCATTCTGAAGGAACTATTTCTTCTTCTAGTGACAAGTTAAACAATTTTGCAAGTTGTTACCTAATTTGCTCAACAATTTTCTTAAGCAGTGTTGGTTGTATCCATCATAGTGACTCGTTAAGAGTTCATTATGTTGCTTGGGTTTCGCGTGTTGGCCCATATCGTAGCCATCTGCCAGTTTAACAAGATTTAACAAGATTTAACAAGATTGCCATCCCAAACAACAAGTTCCAGATGGCAAAGTGGACAAGGAAGCCATTGGCTTATCGAGAGTCCAACAATTTTCTCATCTATGTGTAGCCCACCCTTATCAAATATCTGTCAATTCTATTTTTAAACATATTCACACTACTAGCATTAACACAATCATTTGGCAGTTTGTTCCATTCATTTATCACCCTCTGTGAGAAAGAGTACTTTCTCATGTCCAACCTACACTGCTCCTTAACTAATGCTGCTTTGTGTCCTCTGGTTCTACTGCCTTCTTTAAGTTTGAAGAACATATTCCTATCAACATCCTCATAACCGTTCACTATTTTAAATACTTCTATTTGGTCTCCTCTTAGTCTCCTGGTCTCTAGTGTTGTCAAACCACATTGTAATAAGCGACTTTCATAACTAAGGTCTCTCAATTCTGGAATCATTTTAGTTGCTCTTCGTTGTATTCTTTCTAGCTTGTCTATGTCCTTTTTACGATACGGCCTCCATGCTTGAATACAATATTCCAAATGTGGTCAAACTATTGCTTTGTACAGGGGTACAATTAACTGTTTCTCCTTATACATGATAGTTCTCCTAATTAGCCCTAGAATTTGATTTCCTTTTGAAGCAGCAATCCCACATTGCTCTGAAACTTTCATGTCAGCACTAAATGTTACTCCTAAGTCCTTTTCTTGTGTGGTTCTATCTAGTACAGCATCCCCCATTTTATATTCTTCGTCCTTGTTTCCATGCCCTATGTGGATACATTTGCACTTCCCAAAATTGAATAACATTTGCCATTTTTCTGATCATTTAACTAATTTATCTAGATCATCCTGTAAACTTTGTTTATCTGTATCATTTGTAACCTTTCTGAATACTTTTGTGTCATCTGCAAATTTGAGTACTTTGCTAGATATGTCATCTTCTAGATCATTTATATATATTAAAAACAGTATAGGGCCTAATACTGATCCCTGTGGTACCCCACTCAAAACAGATTTCCAGTTTGAAATCTCACCGTCTACTATTACTCTCTGTCTTCTGCGTGTAAGCCACTTTTTTATCCAGTTGATTACATCATTACCTATACCATGGGCTTTTAGTTTTGTATTAATCTTTGGTGTGGAACTTTATCGAAAGCTTTCTGAAAATCTAAGTAGACAACATCCACTGGTGACCCGTCATCTACCCACTTTGTAATTTCTTCAAAAAAACACAAGAGATTGGTTAGTCATGACTTTGCTTTTAGGAACCCATGTTGAGATGTATTTATTAAATTATGTTTTACAAGGAATTCCATAATGTGGTCTCTAATTAATGTTTCGAGTAATTTACATATAACTGATGTTAAACTCACTGGTCTGTAATTTTCTGGCTTGTTCCTCGATCCCTTCTTAAATAGTGGCGTAATGTTTGCTTCTTTCCATTCTGATGGAACTATTCCTTCTTCTGGTGACAAGTTAAACAATTTTGCAAGTGGTGTACTAATTTGCTCAACAATTTCCTTTAGCAGTTTTGGTGGTATCCCATCAACTCCAGGTGATTTATTATCTTTCATCTTCTTAATTTTGTTTGCTATCATTACAGGAGTTACAAATAACTGCCCTAAATGTTCTGATTTATTTCCCTCAAATTTAGTAAATGGAACTGGAAGTGAGCTGATATCTTCTGTGGTAAATACTGAGCTGAAATACTCATTCAGGACCTCTGCCATTTGAAACCCCTTTGAAATTATGTTTCCCCTGTTGTTTTCCAGTGGTCCGACCTTATCTCGAACGTTCGGTTTACTCCTTACATAAGCATAGAAACTCTTGCTGTAATTTTTTATATTACCTGCCAATTTTTTTTCAAAGGTTTTTTTAGATTTTCTAATTTCAGTTGTAGCTAGGTTAAGTGCCTCTTTGTAATTTGCATAGTCTTCATCCTTTCTGGTACGCCTATAAACCCTCCACATAGTTTGCTTAAACACTATTTTTCCAATAACTTCTTTTGACAAGTGTTTCTTTCTAGACCGTTTTCCTTGTTTTTCCAAGGGAACAAATTTATCGATGATACTCTCAATTTCATATTTTAGAATATTCCAACATTCAATTGCGGTCTTATTCATCAGCATGTTATTCCAATCTAGCTTTGCCAGGTATTTTCTCATATCTTTATAGTTACCTTTGTGGAAGTTTCTCCTATACGTTTTTTTATTTTTACTTTCTGATTTTACGTTGATGTCAAAATGTATTTGATTGTGGTCACTGTTGCCCAATGGTTCATGTATTTTTACATTGTCGACTAATTCTTTTTGTGACGATAAAACTATATCTAATACATTTTCTCCCCTGGTTGGTTCTAGCACGTGCTGAGTAAGGAAGCTCTCCTGAATTAAAAATAAAAATTGTTGGTCATCACCCCCTGTACTCTCTAGAGATTTCCATTGTATGTGTCCATGGTTAAAATCTCCCATTATGATACATTCCCCTTTACTAACTTCCTTTATAGCATTTTGTATTTTTGTGTTATCCGCTTCGTTTATGTTTGGACTTCGGTAAAATAATCCAATAGTTAATTTTGAATTTCCTGAAACTATTTTGCACCAAACAGCTTCATCGTAATCTACTTCGCTTTCTAATTTTATTTCATAAGCCTGAATAGATTCTTTAACATAAAATACCCCCCTCCCCTTCTTCCTATTCGATCTCTCCTAAACATTACGTATCCTGTCAATCCTAATTCAGCATCTGTAATTTCTGTGTTGGCCCATGATTCGGTTATACCAATTATGTGAGGGTCAATATCTTCTACCATAATGTTTAATTCGTTTTTCTTATTTATTATACTCCTAGCATTTAAACACACGCATCTATAACCTGCTTCAGACATGTTTTCGGACATTTTGTTATTGGCTTATCTGTACTAGCGGCCTCTTGTCCTGCTTGAGGCATCTCTAAGTAACCCCCCCGCGCTTCTAGTTTAAATAGTGTTGACTACCAAAAATATTCGTTATGCTACCCATGCCACTGTCTACTGCTGCTGCTAGCCCTTCCGCAAATACTGCTGCCCCCTTTCCACTTAGATGCAGCCCGTCCTTCATGTACATATCAGCCCTTCCAACAAAACTTCCCCACAAATCCACAAAACCCACTTCCTCTTCTTTACATAGCTTCTCGACTAGCATGTTAATTGCCATCCCCCGGCAATTTCGATATCTATGACCCCTCCTTCCTATAACTGGTAGAATCCCTGACAGTATTACCTGCTCAACCCGCGCCTGCTTTAGTGTTCTGACCAAATTCCTGTATTTCCTAACTATGGCAGTTGTACCCTCCCTCTCTACGTTATTTGTCCCTACGTGTACTAAAACAGCTCCACCCTTGCCCAAACCCACAATGTTTTCTACCCTCTCAGTTATTGCCTCTATTTTGGCCCCAGGCAAGCAAACTACAACGTCCTCTCCCTTGTTTAAGACTCTGTCGGTCTTCCTAAATATTGAGTCCCCCACAAACACCCTCGCTCTCTTTCTCACCCCCTCTATCACTGCCTCGGAATAGCTCTTTCGATGGATCCCCTCCATCACAGTCTGTCCTGCAGCCTTGTCACTTGGTGGATCTCTCTGACGCATCAACATTTCACCTTTCCCTCCCGTCTCCTGGCCAACTTATGCTCCCGTCGCCTTCCCTCCCGTCTCCCTCACTCCCATCGCCTTAACTATCGTCTCCTACCCCCCGACTCCTTCGCTACTGTCTCCCCCACTCCCCTTTCCTTCGATCCACTTGTCTTCCCTCCCATTTCTTTCCTTCTCGTCTTTTTTCGTCCTGTCTCCCTATGTCCCGTCTCCTTCCGTCCTGTCTCCCTACGACCGGTCACCTTACCTCCTCTCAACCTCCTCCCAGGCTGAGGTGAGTTCACCCTAACATCTCTCTCGTCGTCTTCCCCCACTTTATCCACTGTCCCCTCACCAGAACCACTGGCACAAACCACCTGCTCCCTTCCCACCACTGCCACAACGAGCAGCCTCAGCTGTTCTAACTCCACTTCAAGTTCCTTCATCCTCGTACATCCCTTACACTCAAAACTAAAACTATCCGCCTGAACCTCAGCCCAGGACTTCTCACACCCGGACTTGACGAAGTCTACCCAGTTGTTGCAACTACTGCATATTAAATGCCTAGTGGCCTTTAAATGCCGTTTGCACGGCGCAATCACAAAATTTATACTTAATCTAATTGCTACGTTAGCCTTGAATAAGGCTGTTTTTTGTGTTCAAAAGAACACTTTAGACTAATATATTTGCTAACTATGTATTTTCTACTGAGCTCGCACGAGCAAAAATAAGCCTGGCACCTAGCGAATACGGAGAACACTGTGTAAACAAAACAACGAAGTCAGTGTAAACAAACTTACGTTAAAATCCTGCTGTTAATTTCTTTTTACCGAAATCGTTTACTACAACTATGTCAGATATTACCTTATGTATGTAATTTATATAAATGTATCACTTTATATAATATATATTTAACAATGTATACGATAGTTTGGTACACCAGTTTAATTTACGACCTCGCTTGACATTCGCGAGTTGTTTCACCTCGCTTGACATTCTCGGCCAGAATATTGTATCTCGTGTCCGAGCTATCAGGCTGTCATAGCCAATATGCACTGCATGTAGTCTACGCTTCATCTCAGACCTAAGTGCCATTTGTATCACAATTATCTGGCTTTTGAAGATGACACCGCCTTCATGTATCGCGTACGTCGAAATACGGCGTTGGTTCATATGGGACCTGTTCCTGGCACCTCCAGGTGTGCACTGCTCAGCGTATCAGCTATGACGAGTTTCTCACCATCGACGTATTTGAAATCGACGTCGTATCGGTACAACCTCAAGATAAGTACCCGCAGTTGTCTTGGCGCCTGACTTAGAATGGCTGCGAGTGGTTTGTGATCATTATATATCACGACTTTGCGACCGAACGTATATTTGTCAAATCGTTCTAGCCCAAATACAACAGATAGGAGTTCTTTCTCGATTTGTGCCCATCTCCGTATGAAGGACCTGGAGGCGAGCTCTATCGGTGTCCCATCCTGTATCAGTGCCGTATGAAGGACCTGGAGGCGAGCTCTATCGGTGTCCCATCCTGTATCAGTGCCGTATGAAGGACCTGGAGGCGAACTCTATCGGTGTCCCATCCTGTATCAGTGCCGTATGAAGGACCTGGAGGCGAGCTCTATCGGTGTCCCATCCTGTATCAGTGCCGTATGAAGGACCTGGAGGCGAGCTCTATCGGTGTCCCATCCTGTATCAGTGCCGTATGAAGGACCTGGAGGCGAGCTCTATCGGTGTCCCATCCTGTATCAGTGCGGTATGAAGGACCTGGAGGCGAACTCTATCGGTGTCCCATCCTGTATCAGTGCCGTATGAAGGACCTGGAGGCGAGCTCTATCGGTGTCCCATCCTGTATCAGTGCCGTATGAAGGACCTGGAGGCGAGCTCTATCGGTGTCCCATCCTGTATCAGTGCCGTATGAAGGACCTGGAGGCGAGCTCTATCGGTGTCCCATCCTGTATCAGTGCCGTATGAAGGACCTGGAGGCGAGCTCTATCGGTGTCCCATCCTGTATCAGTGCCGTATGAAGGACCTGGAGGCGAGCTCTATCGGTGTCCCATCCTGTATCAGTGCCGTATGAAGGACCTGGAGGCGAGCTCTATCGGTGTCCCATCCTGTATAAGTGCCGTATGAAGGACCTGGAGGCGAGCTCTATCGGTGTCCCATCCTGTATCAGTGCCGTATGAAGGACCTGGAGGCGAGCTCTATCGGTGTCCCATCCTGTATCAGTGCCGTATGAAGGACCTGGAGGCGAGCTCTATCGGTGTCCCATCCTGTATCAGTGCCGTATGAAGGACCTGGAGGCGAGCTCTATCGGTGTCCCATCCTGTATCAGTGCCGTATGAAGGACCTGGAGGCGAGCTCTATCGGTGTCCCATCCTGTATCAGTGCCGTATGAAGGACCTGGAGGCGAACTCTATCGGTGTCCCATCCTGTATCAGTGCCGTATGAAGGACCTGGAGGCGAGCTCTATCGGTGTCCCATCCTGTATCAGTGCCGTATGAAGGACCTGGAGGCGAACTCTATCGGTGTCCCATCCTGTATCAGTGCCGTATGAAGGACCTGGAGGCGAGCTCTATCGGTGTCCCATCCTGTATCAGTGCCGTATGAAGGACCTGGAGGCGAGCTCTATCGGTGTCCCATCCTGTATCAGTGCCGCATCCAGTCCGTCTTGGCTACTGTCAACTTGTAGCACTAGTTCCTTGTCGGAGTCGAAGTAGTCAACCTTGGCGTTGTGGTTATCTTCCTTTTCACTGTCTTGAATGTCTCTTCACATTGCTTGAACCAGTTTAAAATGTTCGAAAATTAGCTAAGCACAAATAAAAGTCACTGCACGTTTTCAGATTTTAATGTCACTGTTCGTGAGAATTTCACAGTTCGTAAGCAAGAATGTTTTTTTCCACATATCGTCAGTAGGGAAGTGAAGCATCGCATTTGTAAGTTCGAAAGACACATACATCTATAATAGTTCATCGCTGGTAATCATCGACAATGTACGTTGAAGAGTATCTTTTGTTGTTACATTAAAAAAAATCACTGGCGCGACTCGTAATGTTTATGCCTTCCCTTGTTATCTTCTTCGGGGCCGCACGCAGTGGTCAGACAGGCATTTCTCACATATGTAGATGTGTTTTAATTGTCTGTCTTCTTTGCGCTCGCCAGGTCGAGATTTATAATTGATTTTATACTCACTCGACCAATGAGTACATAGAGTACTACAGAAGTGTAGTCAACGCATTGTTCTCCAGGTTCGAAGCGATTTTATTCGTGTGCATCAGACGGCTACGTACATAATAGCAATATAATCACTCACGATGACAATGAAAATAAACAGTGAAGATATATATCACCGTAAACCGTGAAGAAAAGTATTGAATGTAAACATTACTTAGACACTTAATGTCTAGAAGATTAAAACGAAACATGGTTAAATATGACCGGTAATTTTGAAGCCTAATGCTAAAGCAGGTATGGCCCGCCAGGACCACCCTTACTGATAATTTGGATGCCACAAATGTAGCTTGTGCCGCCCCCTGCAATCCTACCTCCGGAGTATTTATACCCTCAGTTTACCAAATTCAGACGCCGTCGCCAGAGGCGCTGTGATTGCTTAAATGCAAAATACGCTTTATGGGTCCTGCCTCAGTTACACTTCCTGGTGTGTTACACACGAATGTAGAGCACAGCAATTTTAGGTATGTGTAATAAAAAAATCATATCAACATACATCACTGCATTTGAGCAGGCACATTCGCAAGTCTGTTGGTAGAACCTGTTGACAGTGTAACTGAGGATTTTTATATGATTTTAATAGCCGGAAGGATTTTTGGCAATTTTTTTCGCCACAAGGCACGTGTGCGTAGTAATTCGTGCAGAAATTGGTAAACATTGATCGACATGATACGTTCAGCCATTTTAAAAGAGTTAGAAATGTATAATTTTGACTAAACTCGATCAGCATGTCAATGAAATGATGATAACGGCAGGTAGGAAGTTTAAGAATTTTTGATGGTCAAGTTTTCTTATAATCATGCAAAATGTTAACATGGCAACCAATGGGAAAAGTAACAGTAGGCTGAACACAAATAAGTACCCTGACAAAGGAAATGCGGTAGCCACTGACCAGTCATGGAGGAGAGTTTTTATCAAAACTATAGTGACAAAATGCATGAAAACGTGTGTCTGTCACCAAACAGTGAGTGCATGCTATGGACAGGCTGCACAAAAGGAAAACATTTTAAATACGGAGTTATTAATTGCCATTTCAGATGTGGCTACAGTCGTGCAGTGACAGTGCATAGCCTCAGTTACATGCTTCAACAGAGAATCCAACTTGTTGACCCAGGTTTAGCTCCTAGTCATCGGTGACAGCTTGTGTGAGAAAGTAAGTCTTATATCTATGGAGCCACACTCTGTAAATAACAATAGGCAATATTGTATGGCTCAAAACATTTGCTTTGGTCATGGGCAATACCCCCAATGCCTGTTAGAGTTGAAATATAAAAAAATATAAAACTTACATTTTTTCGTTAGTTATGTAGAATGAACCGTTTCAAATCATCATCTCAATCACTGATATGTGTCAACGCCAGTTAGCCGTTATAGCTGATGTTGCATCGTGTGTGTTGGTCTTGGTATCAATTTGTTCACATGAATTTCAGCAGGTGGCGCCATGTGTGGTGGTCTAAGTCTGTCTGATTGTGATTGCAGGGTTGCCAGTAAGCAGGTAGTAGACGCTCCATGAAATGCAGAATGATACAGTATTAGAATGTCGTGTGTGCATGTACAGTTCTTGTGTGTCTACACTCTGCTGGCATAAATGTGAACAGCAGATTTCCGTGACCTTAACGAATATTTGTGATCAGTGCGATCTGCAGGTGACTTTCGCTGTCGCTGCCTTCGTTTTATGACTGGCCTAGTGGCTGTGGTTGTCATTGCTGATGTCCAGGTAGATGCCCTAGCCACAGTTGCTCGGGTTGCAGGTATGCGGTCAAGCCGACCCTTTCTGTATATATGGCGGCGTTTCCTTTTTATTTCAAAATAGTCTCTCATTCTGTTTAGCTTTGTACGTCGTCTGTGTAGCCGCACCGAGGGCCGTCTCGAATATGCTCATTGGTAGACCACATCATGCTGAATGTCCTTCACTGCCCGAGCAACCCTGCCACCCTTTGTTATAGGACACTGTACATTTTCCAGTTTTCGTAGAATTGAGATTCATAGCGCCATAATTGATGCGATCAATTACGGAACATACTCGTCCCTGTGCATTTCTGCTGAAGTTCACATTCTTTGGAAGGGATGCAGAGAATGATCTGTTGATCGATTCATTCTTGTCCATGGTTAATCTGTCGTGTCATCTGAAGTGCTGCATTTCCGAGACGCATTTCTATTAACGCTTGAAGTGTTAACCTATCGGCATCTGTCATGTTTAGCCGTGTCACACCACTTGCCTTCAAGTGCTGTGATTTATGCTACCAATTGTTTTGCAGTCCACCTCGGCATACCACTGCATGTCGGCGGCAGTTTTTGCAAAAGTCTATGATAGTTTGAATGATCCGTGGCATCTTACTGGTGATGGTAGTAATGTCACTGGAATACAGTGTATCCACATTTGTGTGGATCTTCTGGGCATCTTGTCTTCACATCTTCAGCAAACATTCTTTTGTTTTCTGCTTTGATGATGGCTGTTTCTCCCGGAAACATTCTGGGGGAGAATGAAGCTTTCATGATATGTCTAAATTGTGTCTGACCAAGATGTGTTGTGTCAGCCTGTCGTTCTGTGGGGACTGCCGGCATAGCATCCTGTACCCCACGAGAAGCTAATGTTGTGTCAGCTTGTCTTTCTGTGGGGACTGCCGGCATAGCATCCTGTACCCAACGAGAGGCTAATGTTGTGTCAGCTTGTCTTTCTGTGGGGACTGCCGGCATAGCATCCTGTACCCAACGAGAGGCTAATGTTGTGTCAGCTTGTCTTTCTGTGGGGACTGCCGGCATAGCATCCTGTACCCCACGAGAAGCTAATGTTGTGTCAGCTTGTCTTTCTGTGGGGACTGCCGGCATAGCATCCTGTACCCAACGAGAAGCTAATGTTGTGTCAGCTTGTCTTTCTGTGGGGACTGCCGGCATAGCATCCTGTACCCCACGAGAAGCTAATGTTGTGTCAGCTTGTCTTTCTGTGGGGACTGCCGGCATAGCATCCTGTACCCCACGAGAAGCTAATGTTGTGTCAGCTTGTCTTTCTGTGGGGACTGCCGGCATAGCATCCTGTACCCAACGAGAAGCTAATGTTGTGTCAGCTTGTCTTTCTGTGGGGACTGCCGGCATAGCATCCTGTACCCAACGAGAAGCTAATGTTGTGTCAGCTTGTCTTTCTGTGGGGACTGCCGGCATAGCATCCTGTACCCAACGAGAAGCTAATGTTGTGTCAGCATATCTTTCTGTGGGGACTGCCGGCATAGCATCCTGTACCCCACGAGAAGCTAATGTTGTGTCAGTTTGTCTTTCTGTGGGGACTGCCGGCATAGCATCCTGTACCCAACGAGAAGCTAATGTTGTGTCAGCTTGTCTTTCTGTGGGGACTGCCGGCATAGCATCCTGTACCCAACGAGAAGCTAATGTTGTGTCAGCTTGTCTTTCTGTGGGGACTGCCGGCATAGCATCCTGTACCCCACGAGAAGCTAATGTTGTGTCAGCATATCTTTCTGTGGGGACTGCCGGCATAGCATCCTGTACCCCACGAGAAGCTAATGTTGTGTCAGCTTGTCTTTCTGTGGGGACTGCCGGCATAGCATCCTGTACCCCACGAGAAGCTAATGTTGTGTCAGCTTGTCTTTCTGTGGGGACTGCCGGCATAGCATCCTGTACCCCACGAGAAGCTAATGTTGTGTCAGCTTGTCTTTCTGTGGGGACTGCCGGCATAGCATCCTGTACCCCACGAGAAGCTAATGTTGTGTCAGCTTGTCTTTCTGTGGGGACTGCCGGCATAGCATCCTGTACCCCACGAGAAGCTAATGTTGTGTCAGCTTGTCTTTCTGTGGGGACTGCCGGCATAGCATCCTGTACCCGACGAGAAGCTAATGTTGTGTCAGCTTGTCTTTCTGTGGGGACTGCCGGCATAGCATCCTGTACCCCACGAGAAGCTAATGTTGTGTCAGCTTGTCTTTCTGTGGGGACTGCCGGCATAGCATCCTGTACCCCACGAGAAGCTAATGTTGTGTCAGCTTGTCTTTCTGTGGGGACTGCCGGCATAGCATCCTGTACCCCACGAGAAGCTAATGTTGTGTCAGCTTGTCTTTCTGTGGGGACTGCCGGCATAGCATCCTGTACCCGACGAGAAGCTAATGTTGTGTCAGCATATCTTTCTGTGGGGACTGCCGGCATAGCATCCTGTACCCCACGAGAAGCTAATGTTGTGTCAGCTTGTCTTTCTGTGGGGACTGCCGGCATAGCATCCTGTACCCAACGAGAAGCTAATGTTGTGTCAGCTTGTCTTTCTGTGGGGACTGCCGGCATAGCATCCTGTACCCAACGAGAAGCTAATGTTGTGTCAGCTTGTCTTTCTGTGGGGACTGCCGGCATAGCATCCTGTACCCAACGAGAAGCTAATGTTGTGTCAGCCTATCTTTCTGTTGGGACTGCCGGCATAGCATCCTGTACCCCACGAGAAGCTAATGTTGTGTCAGCTTGTCTTTCTGGGGGGACTGCCGGCATAGCATCCTGTACCCAACGAGAAGCTAATGTTGTGTCAGCTTGTCTTTCTGTGGGGACTGCCGGCATAGCATCCTGTACCCAACGAGAAGCTAATGTTGTGTCAGCCTATCTTTCTGTTGGGACTGCCGGCATAGCATCCTGTACCCCACGAGAAGCTAATGTTGTGTCAGCTTGTCTTTCTGGGGGGACTGCCGGCATAGCATCCTGTACCCAACGAGAAGCTAATGTTGTGTCAGCCTATCTTTCTGTTGGGACTGCCGGCATAGCATCCTGTACCCCACGAGAAGCTAATGTTGTGTCAGCTTGTCTTTCTGTGGGGACTGCCGGCATAGCATCCTGTACCCAACGAGAGGCTAATGTTGTGTCAGCTTGTCTTTCTGTGGGGACTGCCGGCATAGCATCCTGTACCCAACGAGAGGCTAATGTTGTGTCAGCCTATCTTTCTGTGGGGACTGTCGGCATAGCATCCTGTACCCAACGAGAAGCTAATGTTGTGTCAGCTTGTCTTTCTGTGGGGACTGCCGGCATAGCATCCTGTACCAAACGAGAAGCTAATGTTGTGTCAGCCTATCTTTCTGTGGGGACTGCCGGCATAGCATCCTGTACCCCACGAGAAGCTAATGTTGTGTCAGCCTATCTTTCTGTGGGGACTGCCGGCATAGCATCCTGTACCCAACGAGAAGCTAATGTTGTGTCAGCTTGTCTTTCTGTGGGGACTGCCGGCATAGCATCCTGTACCCAACGAGAAGCTAATGTTGTGTCAGCTTGTCTTTCCGTGGGGACTGCCGGCATAGCATCCTGTACCCAACGAGAAGCTAATGTTGTGTCAGCTTGTCTTTCTGTGGGGACTGCCGGCATAGCATCCTGTACCCAACGAGAAGCTAATGTTGTGTCAGCCTATCTTTCTGTGGGGACTGCCGGCATAGCATCCTGTACCCAACGAGAAGCTAATGTTGTGTCAGCTTGTCTTTCTGTGGGGACTGCCGGCATAGCATCCTGTACCCAACGAGAAGCTAATGTTGTGTCAGCTTGTCTTTCTGTGGGGACTGCCGGCATAGCATCCTGTACCCCACGAGAAGCTAATGTTGTGTCAGCTTGTCTTTCCGTGGGGACTGCCGGCATAGCATCCTGTACCCAACGAGAAACTAATGTTGTGTCAGCTTGTCTTTCTGTGGGGACTGCCGGCATAGCATCCTGTACCCAACGAGAAGCTAATGTTGTGTCAGCCTATCTTTCTGTGGGGACTGCCGGCATAGCATCCTGTACCCCACGAGAAGCTAATGTTGTGTCAGCCTATCTTTCTGTGGGGACTGCCGGCATAGCATCCTGTACCCAACGAGAAGCTAATGTTGTGTCAGCCTATCTTTCTGTGGGGACTGCCGGCATAGCATCCTGTACCCCACGAGAAGCTAATGTTGTGTCAGCCTATCTTTCTGTGGGGACTGCCGGCATAGCATCCTGTACCCAACGAGAAGCTAATGTTGTGTCAGCCTATCTTTCTGTGGGGACTGCCGGCATAGCATCCTGTACCCAACGAGAAGCTAATGTTGTGTCAGCCTATCTTTCTGTGGGGACTGCCGGCATAGCATCCTGTACCCAACGAGAAGCTAATGTTGTGTCAGCTTGTCTTTCCGTGGGGACTGCCGGCATTGCATCCTGTACCCCACGAGAAGCTGATGCATCTCCATCAGTAGCCACATATCTGATTGCGACATTGTCTTGTGCTTAACTGTGGCCTATCTGTCTGCCAATGAGATTGGATCCACTGCTCGTAGAGTTGCCGACCATCGCTCATGACCAGGACATGTGACATTGTGACCTTGACTGCGAAGCATGGGTCATACTTTAGGGGTAAGACCTCAGTTGACCTTCCTGTTTATTGTTTCACACGAATGTAGGGCTTATTAAATTGCGATATGTGAATTTAAAGAATTCATATGATGTGACATAAGTGCAATTGAGCAGGCATAGTCACAGGTTTGTTTGTAGAAGCTATTGGCTGTGAAATGGTGCATTTTTTTGAGAGTTTAAAAGGCGGAGGGATTTATGGGAATTTTTCTGCTATGGGCCACGTGGGCGCATGAATACAAGGCTATTTTTGTCAAAATTGATGGGCATCGCACGTCGGGGCGTTTTAAAAGAGCTGGAGGTATGTGATTTTGATCAAACTTGGTCAGCATGTCAAAGAGATGATGGCAGTTGCTGTGAAAAAGTTTCAGAATTTTTAGTGGTCACGTTTTCTTATAATCTAACAAAACGTTAACATGGCCACCAATGCAATTTTCAACTGTGGTCTGACTCCAAATAGACGGAAGTCGGGGTCACAAACACGGTTATAAAATGTTGATATGCTTATGTTTTGGTCGTTGTTATTAGCTTAATTGTGGATATTACACGTAATTTGGATGAAATTATTAGTTTGTTATAACAAATTTCTTATAATTTTTATAATTTGCAATTATGATAATATAATTAGGGCTCATATTTTGGAAAATAAATAAATAAATAAAAACGGTTGCTAACCTGTCCCAAGTTATGTGTGTTTGACTTAGACAATTGTCGGTGTCAGACTGGATAATATTATATTATTATATATATATGTTATAGATTCCATCTAGTGAACAAGATCATTACTGGTTAAACTCCGCTACTATTTAAACTGTTTAACAGTCTCCCTTAGGAGGTGTCTTGTAACCGATCTACTAAATATAAAACATGTAAAATAAATGTACATTTTAGTTTTGTACTATAACGTTTGATGTGCACGAGCTGATATATTGCGCAAGTTTATGTTTAATATGATATTTCATTGCTAATAAATACAATTTTTTTATTTTTCATATGCTAAAATAGCATTATAGAACTTGTGGTAAGCTAAAGTGTACAATAAGCAATTTTTAATATCAACAATAACTGTTGCCTTTCCAAAATGTCTATTCACCACATATCAATACCATTTTCATGTTGTGTGCAATACTTTGCAACCCTAACCGTAGCTAACCCCATCTTTAGCTAACCCCATGCCTGGCTAACCCCATCTCTAGCTAACCCCATCCCTAGCTAATCATAACTCTGAAGTGGTTAACATAAGATATAATCATTCCCATAGGCACAGGTTGGTAGGAAAAGTGAACAGTTTGCTTAGAAAAGGCAGACAGCAGTAGCAATCACGAACATCATGATACAGATCGGATGCCAAAATGGAAAGTTTGCGAAAATTAGGGGGTATGACATAAGTATGTGACGGAACAGGTAACCATTTTGGACTATAGCGATCATTGGTGATATTTGTCTTGTGGCCCAGTGCGTTAGCAACATTGTGTAACAAATTTGGACAGAATAGTTGTATTTTGGTTGTGTCACACCCACTGGAAGCACTGCGTAGATCAGCATTTTCAAATCTGGCCGCGACTGGCATCTGGTCATGTGATACCCTTTTATGGTGGCGTATCGAAATCAAGCCGTTCGCCTTGTATCTTATCAACTAGAAGTATGAAAGCAGTCACATAAACAATGAAATTGGACAAACCTGAATCATTGGAATTTACCCTAAATCCTGTTAAATGTGAAAAATTTCCAATTTTCTTACAAAGTTATGCCACGTTTGGTTTTAAATCAAGCAATTATATGAATACTAATTTAAAAATAAACTCATTAGTATATTCAAAGGGACAGTAAGCAGGCTTCATTGGTTCGCAGTGCTATGTAAATCTAGTATATATGATCTATGATTTATCAAGTGTCAAAATCGACCTATAATTAAATTATGTGACTGGTTTTCAGCTAATAATACGGACAAAGCATTGTTTAGACTTGGCTGTCAAACAAATAATAATGACTTGACAAGTAGGAGTGTTCCATAATGTGTCTACATATACACTGTGCCGCAACTTGATATAAAATTTGACACTTTCTGAAGAAAAAAAAAATCCCTATTTGGGGTAAGACCTCAGTTGACCTTCCTGTTTATTGTTTCACACGAATGTAGGGCTTATTAAATTGCGATATGTGAATTTAAAGAATTCATATGATGTGACATAAGTGCAATTGAGCAGGCATAGTCACAGGTTTGTTTGTAGAAGCTATTGGCTGTGAAATGGTGCATTTTTTTGAGAGTTTAAAAGGCGGAGGGATTTATGGGAATTTTTCTGCTATGGGCCACGTGGGCGCATGAATACAAGGCTATTTTTGTCAAAATTGATGGGCATCGCACGTCGGGGCGTTTTAAAAGAGCTGGAGGTATGTGATTTTGATCAAACTTGGTCAGCATGTCAAAGAGATGATGGCAGTTGCTGTGAAAAAGTTTCAGAATTTTTAGTGGTCACGTTTTCTTATAATCTAACAAAACGTTAACATGGCCACCAATGCAATTTTCAACTGTGGTCTGACTCCTTTACAGAGCTTATTCTCTAGATGAAAACCGACAATCTGGTGTTGATCTGTCTGCCACTCTATGGCAGCTCCGATCGCTTGCAGTGCAGCCTGCCCGACTCCATAACTGTTCTTAACCGTTGTTGAATTGTACCTCACGTCCATGCTTATGTTGATCGGGCATTCTCTGGCAGACCACGCAGAATTTTAATTTATTTTGTTTGCTGTCTTTTCTGCTTCAAATTATCCATTGTCGCCTGGGCAGTGATAGCGGCAACCCTGTCTGCATTTCTTTGCAATCCAGTGACAGAACATCTGTATGATGGGGGGGGGGAGAGTTGCATTAGTAAAGCCTCGGTTTGGACATTTATATCAATCTCAAGAAATGACATTGGAGTATATAATGACTTATTGGTCAGTTTGTGTTTACTTCAGCTAATTAGACACATCCGCCTACTGTGGAGACCTCCTGAATAAGTACACCATCCTGCGGCTTGGGAAAATCTTGGATAGAGCAGCATGCTATCTGATAAGGTCTACTTGTACAAGCTATCGTGTCACGTCAAGACATTATCCCTATTTCGTTCAGGACTGTCAGGACGCAACAACGAATAACTCACATTGTGTTATCAGAAGATCTCAGGTTCGACCACAATGTGTCTTTATTAGTAGAAGTCCATACGCCTGTATTAGTAGAAGTCCATACGCAGTACAACATCTATACTACAACTACTCTACTACAGAACTTCTACAGCTCTCCTAGCTACTACTACTCCCACTGTTCTCTCTCGTTCTCCCTCGTTCTCCTAGAATATATCTGATTAGTTGCCTTTATAGTAGACGTTTCTCATACATTAACATCAAGTTAACATCGGCAAAGTTCAGCAGTTATTGATTCTACCCACACACAAGTTAATATATTCATTATGTCTTATCTTAATGTACATCTGTGTTAATCCTCAAGTATCCAGTTTGACGGAAGTCAAATCCTTTCCGAGGACACAAGAACGTGACCTGACTGGAACGACTTCCCTTTGCTGGACGATGTCCACTAAGATAAATAGATAATCATTTAATAATCTTCCCACCAGAGAGTATCATGTAGTATGTCCACTGCGATCAATAACTAACTTCTTACTAGTTACAGATTACAAGTTATAAAGTTGGTTACACTGCCTTGCTCTTTACATACTGACTCACTGGAGGTGATCCATTAGGCAAGTACCTTTGTCATTGCAAGTTTGCTAATTAGGTTGTATAATGTTATGCAACAGAACTAGTTGAATAGTGTGGCCTTAGTGGAATTCTCACTTTAAGGTGAATCTTGTGTATATTTACATATATGTAATAGGGCAGGAGGTAAAAATAATAATATAATGTTCAGTGTAAAACAAAAGCTGGCTGAATACAATGTGCTTACAGAACATATGCTGGGCTTTCTGAAACATTGTGTTAAGAACCCATACATCTACTAGCTGAGAAAGTTTGTACCTTCAAGAGTTAAGGTGGATTATACGTCGTTACACGTTAAATTGGCTATCCTATGTATGCACTGCCCAGTGGGGTGGTACTGTTGAAATGTGTCTAAAACCAAACATATAGACGGGTGTAATACATTTTTTGGGTGAGTGTATGAAACACGTGTGTCTCTAAAATATGTTAAATTAATTTTTTTTACAAACATTTTGATGTATGTTTGCGATCATGTCTCATGTCAATAAAATTATGATAACGGCAAGTAAGAAGTTTCAGAATTTTTTACGGTCAAGTTTTCGTATAATCTTGCAAAACGTTAACATGGCCACCAATGGGAAATTTAACTGTATGCTGAACCCTTTGCCATTGTTCAACTTATTAAACCACCCACCGTCTCAACCGCTGGACAGTTTCTTTATAAAGTTTGCTTTTGGGACTGTACCAATCCAGGGTTCCCAGAGCGCTTTCAGCCCCCTAATTACGTTGACCTCCGAGGTCAAAGCAATTTACCAAATGTCAGGACTATAGAGGGCGGTGTTTGCTTTCCATGAATGGAGGACTCTACCCATTATCATCAATCTTTGGCACCATGTGGATTTTGTCAATAGCTGGTTTAGCTACAAGCTTTTCGAACCCTGCTTTTCTGTTGCTAATCTACGCTTAATATATCGATTAAACACCCCCTAATGACTTAATAACATTATTTATTAAAAACTAATTAAATCAAACTGGCATATACTTTACATTATGTTACATAAGTTGACTTTATATGCAAACAGCACTGAGCGAATATTGTCAGAAGACAAACACTCGTGACGTAGGGTTATCTAACAGTAAGGTGCGGCCCATGACATAAAATTGTTTTGTGTTCAACAATGTTTTCCTAGTAAACCACTGGCCTGCTATTCTTGTTTGTAGTTGAAAATGTTTTATTAACTATTATAGATGCATATAGGCCCAATAACATTTGTTTCCCTTCAATATGGCCACCCGTGGGAAATTAAGTGTGCCCTGTAGCGGGACAGTTTTAGAATAGTGGTTAGTCCAGCATAATGGCCATAACCAAATAAGGAACAGCTGGCCGTTGGACGCTCTACAGGGTTCAGCCTACGGTTATTTTTGAAATGAATACGGCTGTCTCGGCGAGGCTCAGCGAGGCTCAGCGAGGCTCAGCGAGGCACACCTGCTCATTGCTATTTCTGGAACTGGGGCAGCCGTCGCTAACTGAGGTCAAGCCATTGGACGAAGGCGTCGCATTCCAGCCAAATTTCAGCATCGTCCGCGACGTAGGAAGCGTGTCGAATACAACCTAAAACAAAGTCTCACTTTACTGGTAAGTGACAGCTGTATTTCACCGACATATCTGGTGAGAGTGTCGTCTGTGTAACGCAAATTACAACTATAAATGGCGTTTAACAGAATATGCTCTCCGTCCGGCCGTCGGGCAGTGTTATTGTATTAGAGATCGGTGTGCTTTCGTGAAATTGTCGGAAAACAGGATATGACGTAGTCTAAAATTATCTTTGCAACACAGTTCGGGTCCTGGGCTTCGTTGTTGTTTCAATTATGTGTGTGCGAGCGTGCGTGGGTGCGTGCGTTGCTACGGCAAATATGATAGCTTTGTGTGAAATAGGCCTAGTGCGGATTGACGAGATTGAGATTAAACGGGTGCCAAAGTTCATAGACCTGGACTCAATGATCAATATGAAAGACTCAGTGTCAGACGAAATGAGAGTCAGGCTGGCTACAATGAGAATTAAGCATTACAAGTGACCTTGCTAACATCTGGACAGACAATTATATAAGCATAAGCTTGAAGAGCAGAGGTGTGTATTCCCTTGTATGAAGCGTTGCTCAATAAAATTATGGCAATGAGGCCTGGACATACGTGCATTAGAGACTTGGGTGTGGCGCAGTATGTTCAGAATACGAATAAGAATAAGCTGCCCACAGAGAAAGACTTTTAGGTCAGAGATAAACTATAGGAGTTAAGAAAGAAGAAGGTAAGTTAAGCACTGCCATCGGAACATAAGACCTGGGAGTCTATATAGGAGTTAAGGAAGAAGAAGGTAAGTTAAGCACTGTCATCGGAACATAAGACCCGGGAGTATATATAGGAGTTAAGGAAGAAGAAGGTAAGTTAAGCACTACCATTGGAACATAAGACCTGGGAGTCACTATAGGAGTTAAGGAAGAAGAAGGTAAGTTAAGCACTGCCATCGGAACATAAGACATTGGAGTCTCTACAGGAGTTAAGGAAGAAGAAGGTAAGTTAAGCACTGCCATCGGAACATAAAACCTGTGAGTCTAAATGGGAGTTAAGGAAGAAGAAGGTAAGTTAAGCACTGCCATCGGAACATAAGACCTGTGAGTCTCTACAGGAGTTAAGGAAGAAGAAGGTAAGTTAAGCACTGCCATCGGAACATAAGACCTGGGAGTCTCTACAGGAGTTAAGGAAGAAGAAGGTAAGTTAAGCACTGCCATCGGAACATAAAACCTGGGAGTCACTATAGGAGTTAAGGAAGAAGAAGGTAAGTTAAGCACTGCCATTGAAACATAAGACCTGGGAGTCACTATAGGAGTTAAGGATGAAGAAGGTAAGTTAAGCACTGCCATTGGAACATAAAACCTGGGAGTCTCTACATGAGTTAAGGAAGAAGAAGGTAAGTTAAGCACTGCCATCGGAACATAAAACCTGGGAGTCACTATAGGAGTTAAGGAAGAAGAAGGTAAGTTAAGCACTGCCATTGAAACATAAGACATTGGAGTCTCTACAGGAGTTAAGGAAGAAGAAGGTAAGTTAAGCACTGCCATTGGAACATAAAACCTGTGAGTCTCTATGGGAGTTAAGGAAGAAGAAGGTAAGTTAAGCACTGCCATCGGAACATAAGACCTGGGAGTCTCTACAGGAGTTAAGGAAGAAGAAGGTAAGTTAAGCACTGCCATTGGAACATAAGACCTGTGAGTCTCTACATGAGTTAAGGAAGAAGAAGGTAAGTTAAGCACTGCCATCGGAACATAAAACCTGGGAGTCACTATAGGAGTTAAGGAAGAAGAAGGTAAGTTAAGCATTGCCATCGGAACATAAGACATGGGAGTCTCTACAGGAGTTAAGGAAGAAGAAGGTAAGTTAAGCACTGCCATCGGAACATAAGACCTGGGAGTCTCTACAGGAGTTAAGGAAGAAGAAGGTAAGTTAAGCACTACCATTGGAACAGAAGACCTGTGAGTCTCTACAGGAGTTAAGGAAGAAGAAGGTAAGTTAAGCACTGCCATCGGAACATAAGACCTGGGAGTCTCTACATGAGTTAAGGAAGAAGAAGGTAAGTTAAGCACTGCCATCGGAACATAAGACCTGGGAGTCTCTACATGAGTTAAGGAAGAAGAAGGTAAGTTAAGCACTGCCATCGGAACATAAGACCTGGGAGTCTCTACAGGAGTTAAGGAAGAAAAAGGTAAGTTAAGCACTGCCATCGGAACATAAGACCTGGGAGTCACTATAGGAGTTAAGGAAGAAGAAGGTAAGTTAAGCACTGCCATCGGAACATAAGACCTGTGAGTCACTATAGGAGTTAAGGATGAAGAAGGTAAGTTAAGCACTGCCATCGGAACATAAGACCTGGGAGTCACTATAGGAGTTAAGGAAGAAGAAGGTAAGTTAAGCACTGCCATCGGAACATAAGACCTGGGAGTCACTATAGGAGTTAAGGATGAAGAAGGTAAGTTAAGCACTGTCATCGGAACATAAGACCTGGGAGTCTCTACATGAGTTAAGGAAGAAGAAGGTAAGTTAAGCACTGCCATCGGAACATAAGACCTGGGAGTCACTATAGGAGTTAAGGAAGAAGAAGGTAAGTTAAGCACTGCCATTGAAACATAAGACCTGGGAGTCACTATAGGAGTTAAGGAAGAAGAAGGTAAGTTAAGCACTGCCATCGGAACATAAGACCTGGGAGTCACTATAGGAGTTAAGGAAGAAGAAGGTAAGTTAAGCACTGCCATCGGAACATAAGACCCGGGAGTATATATAGGAGTTAAGGAAGAAGAAGGTAAGTTAAGCACTGCCATCGGAACATAAAACATGTGAGTCTCTATGGGAGTTAAGGAAGAAGAAGGTAAGTTAAGCACTGCCATCGGAACATAAAACCTGGGAGTCACTATAGGAGTTAAGGAAGAAGAAGGTAAGTTAAGCACTGCCATCGGAACATAAGACCTGGGAGTCTCTACAGGAGTTAAGGAAGAAGAAGGTAAGTTAAGCACTACCATTGGAACATAAGACCTGTGAGTCTCTACAGGAGTTAAGGAAGAAGAAGGTAAGTTAAGCACTGCCATCGGAACATAAGACCTGGGAGTCTCTACATGAGTTAAGGAAGAAGAAGGTAAGTTAAGCACTGCCATCGGAACATAAGACCTGGGAGTCTCTACATGAGTTAAGGAAGAAGAAGGTAAGTTAAGCACTGCCATCGGAACATAAGACCTGGGAGTCTCTACAGGAGTTAAGGAAGAAAAAGGTAAGTTAAGCACTGCCATCGGAACATAAGACCTGGGAGTCACTATAGGAGTTAAGGAAGAAGAAGGTAAGTTAAGCACTGCCATCGGAACATAAGACCTGTGAGTCACTATAGGAGTTAAGGATGAAGAAGGTAAGTTAAGCACTGCCATCGGAACATAAGACCTGGGAGTCACTATAGGAGTTAAGGAAGAAGAAGGTAAGTTAAGCACTGCCATCGGAACATAAGACCTGGGAGTCACTATAGGAGTTAAGGATGAAGAAGGTAAGTTAAGCACTGTCATCGGAACATAAGACCTGGGAGTCTCTACATGAGTTAAGGAAGAAGAAGGTAAGTTAAGCACTGCCATCGGAACATAAGACCTGGGAGTCACTATAGGAGTTAAGGAAGAAGAAGGTAAGTTAAGCACTGCCATTGAAACATAAGACCTGGGAGTCACTATAGGAGTTAAGGAAGAAGAAGGTAAGTTAAGCACTGCCATCGGAACATAAGACCTGGGAGTCACTATAGGAGTTAAGGAAGAAGAAGGTAAGTTAAGCACTGCCATCGGAACATAAGACCCGGGAGTATATATAGGAGTTAAGGAAGAAGAAGGTAAGTTAAGCACTGCCATCGGAACATAAAACATGTGAGTCTCTATGGGAGTTAAGGAAGAAGAAGGTAAGTTAAGCACTGCCATCGGAACATAAAACCTGGGAGTCACTATAGGAGTTAAGGAAGAAGAAGGTAAGTTAAGCACTGCCATCGGAACATAAAACCTGTGAGTCTCTATGGGAGTTAAGGAAGAAGAAGGTAAGTTAAGCACTGTCATCGGAACATAAGACCTGGGAGTCACTATAGGACTTAAGGATGAAGAAGGTAAGTTAAGCACTGCCATCGGAACATAAGACCTGGGAGTCACTATAGGAGTTAAGGAAGAAGAAGGTAAGTTAAGCACTGTCATCGGAACATAAGACCCGGGAATCAATATAGGAGTTAAGGAAGAAGAAGGTAAGTCAAGCACTTCCATCGGAACATAAGATCTGGGAGTCTGCTATTTACCAACGTAGACGGTGAACCACCAGAAAAAAAACGAATAGTTGGTAGAAAATGCGGTGGATTGTCCACATCAAGCATGTTGAACAAATGGTGGACTCGAAGTGGCTAGTGAGATTGCACGGAGACGCCAACAGCCTACCTGAGGTTATGGCTACACACGATAGACTAGCATAGAAGCCATGTGTATTATTGGAACAGTAGGTCTTCCAAAATTAAATTTTTCAAGGCCTGATTTGTAACATGGAAACTTCTCATCAATTGTAATACTGTTAAATTGGCCCATTTATATGTTTGAATTGTATCATTGCAGAACAAAGTAGTACAATCAAGATTTGTGTTAGTTATTATAATAAGATATCTCGCGATGCATTGTTGGATTGCAATAAATCATCATGTAATATCTCTGTGAAATAGTTTGGATATATTTTCCGATGGACAAGCTGAAACGATCAGTTAATTTCGAACATTTACGATGGTAATACAAATTCAAAATCTCCACAACAATAACACTAAGTAAATATGTAACAGTCCTTGTTGATAACTATGGGATCATTAATATTCACTACACTGTCACTAATAATGTTTTGCTAACTGATGTTGAATAAAGATATTGGAAACTTGATGTTGACTAAAGAAATTGAAATTATATTTCAGATGTCAGCTGTGACGTGATTGGTCAGACAGAAGTGCCCACGATGAGATGCCATCAATGTAATTGACATATTGCTGACGTCAGCAGAATTGACCAAACCTCTGTGTAGATGTGTCCCCAATTTGACAAGAGCGTTGACAGATTCTAGCAGCTCAGTGGAGACGTCCCACGCACTTGCCAACAATTTCCGGGCTATTCCCAGTTAGACTCAATACGTCATTGTCCCCCTAACGAGTGCGATGAACTCTAACAGAGGGAGCCACTCTCGCTCTCCTAAAAAGGGGAAAGTCTTTAGATGTGCCACGTGCGGAAAACATTGTTCTTCACTGAAGATCCACATGCGCACTCACACTGGAGAGAAACCTTTCATATGTGAAATATGTGGAGCACATTTTGCACAAAATGGACCACTGAAAGTGCACATGCGAGTGCATACTGGTGAGAAACCCTACAAATGTGACACTTGTGGCGCACGGTTTTCACAGAAAAGCAGCTTGAGGAGACATGTCGATACTATACACAGCGATACCAATAACCAAACTGTAGAGAAACCCTATAAATGTGACGTGTGTGGGGCAAAGTTTATGCTCAGTTGTGGATTAAAAACCCATATGCCCAAACATACAGGTGAAAAACCCTACAAATGTGAAACTTGTGGGGCCCAATTTGGATGGCTTAGTACATTGCGCTACCACATACGTACTCATACTGGTGAGAAACCTTATAAATGTGACACGTGCGGGGCACAGTTTGCATGCAGTAGTTCACGACTCACACACGTGCGCACCCACACAGGTGAAAAACCCTACAAATGTGACATCTGTGGGGCCCAATTTGCCAGAAGTGGATGTCTGCGAAGGCACTTGCGTATACATAGTGCGGAAAATTCCTATAAATGTGACATATGTGGTGCCCATCTTACAGAAAGGAGTAAACTGAAGATTCATATTCGTATTCACACGGGAGAAAAGCCCTACAGATGTGAACTTTGTGGGAAACAGTTCAGACATCGAGCTACTTTCAAGACACATAAATGCAAAAAATCTTGAATAATCTGATAATTGAGAAGCACAGTTAAATTGGTAATTCTTAAATGATTAAATGGAACAAAGTTAGTCGTTAATATAAGAAAGAACTATACATTTCATTATTTCTATGTTGTAACACAATGTTCTGACAACGTTGTTTAAAGGCGCTTGCGCGACAACGTAGCCACAACCTGATTCGGTCGCCCACCCCTAACAGTAGTGAAGTGACTAGATATTACGTTCACACATAAAGCACTCTCAGCAATGACTTTCAGCTGACAAGACTGTTTTTTATATAAGAATAAGTAGGCCTGTGTGTCTTGTGTATTAGTAGAATACTAGATAGTGATTACTAATAACGTGGGTTGATCAACTGACGGTTTGCGTCATCGATAATATTCGTTTTGCGAGATTGATAGCTATGTATATTGTTTGGCTGACTAATCTTGATATACTCTTTATCTGATTACTCAGAAAATGGGCTAATGAAGCATTACAGCCCGCCTGATGGTCTGTACAGTTTTTCCTATAGAAATTGTTTATTTTGATTGATCATTAAACGCGTTGTTCTTTTATATACGTGTTTATGTTACTTCGGTCAGTCATCCTGACCAGTCAGACGCAGTATTTGAGCAGAATTAGCGAGGTCTGCTCTAGACAGAGCCAGCTTTGAATCCAACCATATTGCGTGACACAACGAATAGTGATAATTGTTACTGCCACACAAACCCTCGGAAGATTTGTTGTTACCTTTATATTTAAAGCTGAATACTGCTGACATTCTATCGACACCTCAGTGTGGACACTTTATATATATATATATATATATATATAATATGTGTATGTGTATATATGTATGTATGTATGTATGTATGTATGTATGTATGTATGTATGTATGTATGTATGTATGCATGTATGCATATATGCATGTGTGCATATATGTATGTATCATAAGTTTATTCGATTTACATTTTATTTGCATTTATACACATTTTTTTGCTATATTTAACGTTTTATATGTAATTAGATTTTGTACAACGATTTGAGCATTTTAATGGAAATTGCGCTTGGTAATTTTTTTATTATTATTATCATTATTATTATTATATTATTAGATGCATCTACAAATTTAACTATTGCCATATATTGCTTAAGCAGCACTAGCTGAACTTCGGTTCGGACAAGAGTTGTCAACATTCCCTAACTGTTAGATCATTGTCTACTGCCATGAGCAGATGTCAAAGACATCCAGTCAATACAAGGTTTCTAAAGCCATCAGATGTCTACCCGTAGTTCTTATGAGATGGCAAGTCTTTGTTCTGTATTAGGCTTAGCTTGTATCGTTGCTTGGAAGCTGGTCCGGGGGATTTGCTTACGGAGCGAGTCGATCAAAGGTCATGGTATTTTCAACTTTACGGACCTATTTAAACATGCTTAGCCAGAACTCGGTGATTAATGTTTCGACTTTGGCTGGTAAAGATTGTAAATAATATGTCAAGTTCTCCTGACATTGAGTTCTCCAACTTCTAGTTATCTTCCGACGTCTACAGAACATTCACATGGCCTGGGTCTTGTCAGTGTCTGTCTCAGGACTTTCACTTTTCCTTTTAGAAACAAGACACTAATTATTCACAACCTACGGTGCAGACCAGTAGAGGCTGCATTCATATAATATTCCACTCGCGCTGTTGTCTTTCAGTAGCTGATGATATGCAACCTAAGAGACCGTTTCTTAAGAATTATGTTGTTGACACATTATACCAACAAATAGATTAGTTATCTTATCTTATATAATTCTTGGAAAACATGAAATGCGTACATGTGCTTAAAATAATAGAACTGAGTTTGCAACACCACTGGCTGCACTATGCTAGATTATGAACAACATAGAAATTGCCATTGCCGCCATAGGGCAATTCTGTGATGGTCCTATAGCTACAAATATCCCTTAAGACAATAATGACATGCCCTATGTTTGTGCCAAATTTAAAGCTTTTACACTATTCACAATACCCCGTAGTAAGCCTGGTTCACTATATCTGCTAGGCTACACCTGTCCCTCACAAAGGTATTGCGCATTTACTTACGCGACGTACACGTATTGAACGTTAGACATGCATCTACTCGTGTAACTAACAACTATGTCCAATGAAACACACAAGTCTGTGCGCATCGCACTGCTCAAAATAGCATGCTATATTCAAAATTCAACATTTTCCAGTAGTAGGGCTTATTATGATCACCCAATATCAATAGGTGTCGGGGGGGGGGGGAGGGGGGACGGTCTTTGACATACACAGCCTGGATACGGAGTCGCGCAACTACCTCTACCTGTTTTGTTTGGTGGCAACGATCATGGCGGACTTGGCGCGCTGACAACGAACGGAGGGAATCGTGCACCGTGACAAAAATTGCATCATGGCTGGGAAGACAAGACGCCGCGGTAAGACAGTGTGCATTCTACTGTTTGTAGTCTAACAGTAGAAATAATATAATTGCCAACATGTCAGTCGCTAAGAGAATTTTGACCGGTTACTGCTGCGATCATCGTGGACTTCCGGGCCGCACACAAACTGTCACAGACACAAGTTACAACTTGATGCAGTACCATATCTATCTTCTTGCATACCTTGTAAATAATGTAAATACTTCTTGTTGGCATGCCAGCTCTTAAGTCATTACCACTCAGTACAACTCGTAAAAAAAATATACATCAGTGTGCCAAGAAATTTAAGCGACGTTGTCGTTGACTTTCGATCCCTTTTGTTTTGGCTTTTGATGTTTTGTTACAAGACTCCCCGGCCCAATCAGTGGAATTGAGTACATATACACTACAATTGTAGATGATTACATCATAAATGTAATCGATTACATCACAAATGTAATCGATTATAATTACTGTTAACATTTATCAGTATAATTACTTAGAAAAAGAGTAGAATATAATTGACATAGTGAAATAAATAAAAACCCTCACGTTACTTTTGTAACGAATGTTACACCTGCTTGCATTGTAGTTGGAACCTATGAAACAGAAATATGCACACAAAAAATAGTGATAGTAATCATGATTACGATTACTTCCCCAATGTAATTGAGTATGATTACTTGGCAGTTTTGACCAATATACTTGCGTACAAGTACGTACAGTTACTCATCATTTGATTACTGAATGCGATTACTCCACCCTTTACTACATCTGAACATCAACTTCAGATTTGTTCAGTTGATTTCTGTCTGTTGCCAGCACCAGCCCCTGTGGTGCCACAGGGTCACATGGAGCTCAAGAGCAGTGGTACGCATCAACTTTTCCATATTACTGTATATATTCTGTATTATTGGTAAAGAGTAAAATTTATGAGTGTTGTTTTAACCTTATATACATGTACTGTATGTTAAATATCCTTCTTCAGGTCCGCTCGTCTTGTTTTAGAAACATTTTGCAAAAAAATCAAGCCTCTCTAGTATCCACTATGACTTGCTAGCTCGTTTGTGTAAATATCTTTTTATGAAATCACTGGTCAAACTATTAAATTATTTTGGACCAGATCTGATGTAAAGAGAGAACAGTGGCCTGGTCCTATATACTATAAGTGGCCTGGCCCTATATACTATAAGTGGCCTGGCTCTATATACTATAATTGGCCTGGCCCTATATGCTATAAGTGGCCTGGCTCTATATACTATAAGTGGCCTGGTCCTATATACTATAAGTGGCCTGGCCCTACATACCATAAGTGGCCTGGCCCTATATACTAGAAGTGGCCTGGCCCTATATACTATAAGTGGCCTGGTCCTATATACTATAAGTGGCCTGGCCCTATATACTATAAGGCTATTCACACTTTAGGTTGTTATTTTATTTAACCATCAAAGTCAAATGTGTTGATGATTGTAGCAAAAGTACACACTGTTATCAAACTGACTGTGCAAATTAATTAAACTGTTCACACACTACAAATTGGAACATCAATGAACTTGATTCATGATGGGCTGAATGAATCAAGGAAGGAGTGTTAATGTCTAACCTGGCCAGGTAGCTCCATAGTCTGGCTCCGTACCAGAGACTGGCAGTCAAAATAGTTGGTTCATACAAATTGGGTACTGCTGGATGTGAGGTTTCTAGGTTTCAGTTAACAGCTTCAAAAGAATGTTGTTTATAGTGTGTGAATAGTGTGTGAATAGTGTGTGAATAGTTTCATGTACAGTCACTTTACTAAAAGAGTGCATTCTTTACTAACATCTGACTTAAATTTGATCATTAGATGGGTAATAATAAAGACAAGCTAGCATGTCCCAGTGGATACTAGATAGACAAGACAAGCGAAAAAAATGTATTGATGATGGACCTATAAGATTGTCACTTCAGTTAGAATAAAGGTATTTATACGTTTAGTCCATAGGTTTTTCATTGAGAACAACAAGTGCATATTCAAGTACTTGTTTAAAACCTCTCATTGCCACACATTCAAGTACTTGTTTAGAATCTGTCATTGCCACATATTCAAGTACTTGTTTAAAATCTGTCATTGCCACATATTCATGTACTTGTTTAAAATCTGTCATTGCCACTTTGTATTTTGTAGTTTCTGTCTTTGATGTTGATTTCTGATATCTGACATTCTTGCAGCACTGTGCACTACAGATGCGAAGCTGGTCAGTCAGTACCTAGTTGTGGAACACATGGCCGCCCACTACAAGAAGTTGAATGAAGCTAAGTGTATGTATATCTCTCATCTCCTTTGTCCTCAAAGTTAAAACTATTAAAATTGGATGATCTATATAAACATCAACTAGGTATTTTTATGTATAAAGCAGCAAATAACAAACTCCCAGATTCTATGTCATCAATGCTTACGAGAATACAAAATATCCACAAACTAAGAAACCAAAATGGCTATTATATCCAAAACATAAGAACAAACAGCAGGAAATGTACAATAAACTATTCAGGACCAGTATTCTGGAATGCATTACCTAGTAAATTAAAACAGCTTGTGTCCATTAACCAATTTAAAAATAAACTGAAAGAACTGTTACTCTCTAAATATCAATGACTTTACAGTAAACACTGCAAATAAGAAACTTAATAAATTCTAATTACAATTTGTATGTACATATTTAAGCAATTTTTTATTTTTTACATTATATTGTATTTAACTTGCAATAATGTTTATTAGTATATGTTTTTGGCTTAAGCCTAAGGAAACAAAATAATTATGTTGATTTATTTCTGGGTGGTCCTCGTCATAAGCCCCGCGGGGTTTCTAGAGGATCTCCTTGATTGCTCCGCTATTTGTATAATCTGTGACTCAAATCATATTGTAAGTATGTTAAAATGTATGTGTAGCCAAAATAAAGTTATTCATTCAATATTGCATTACACAAGGTGCCTCCATTTGTCACAGCTGTCCATTGTGATGTAGTGAGTTGATGGAACTCAATATTGATTCTGCACTGTGTCGATGTATGAATGATTAATGCTGTTTCTGATATCCTTTCCCTGTAGCTGTGTGTCTGGTTGAAGCACATGTCTACTAACTGATGCATAACACAGCAACATTCTGCGCCATACTTGCGTTTTTGCTAATGTTGATACATCACATAATTACAGTTCACCTATAATTTATTTTTGATGGCTGTCAAGTCCCAGATATATTTTGTACATGTTTTATATGGGAAATATATTTGTTGCAGCTCGGATTGACACAACTATTCCTAAAGCTTGGGCTGTCAGCACCAAGGGTGAGTTACTGCAACTATTTATCATCTCGATCTTTAAATCCAATTTCCATAAAAATGTCTTAAAAGCACTATTGTTAATACCATAATGCCCTCGGCACATTCAGTTAACTGACTGGTATGTATATATGTTGTGGTTACTAGAATATGTTGATCTTATGAGGCCTAGTTCAACTAGTCAGCCTTTTCAAGAACATCGCACCAAGCCAAAGTTTCTATGCTGCACTGAGGGTGGTCACTGCCAGGGCACTGAGGGTGGTCACTGCCAAGGCACCGAGGGTGGACTCTGCCAGGGCACCGAGGGTGGTCACTGCCAGGGCACTTAGGGTGGTCACTGCCAGGGCACCGAGGGTGGTCACTGCCAGGGCACTGAGGGTGGTCACTGCCAGGGCACCGAGGGTGGTCACTGCCAGGGCACCGAGGGTGGTCACTGCCAGGGCACCAAGGGTGGTCACTGCCAGGGCACCGAGGGTGGTCACTACCAGTGTGTATGTCGCCCTCTGTGGTTCTCTTACGTCCCCAAGTAACTAGACAGGACAGGTGTTAACATGATCACGAGCGACACACAGTCCCCAATGTTGAGAGCAAGGATTTTACCCCAGACATGCCATATTATAAAATTCAGCTGTCTTTCTGATGTTGTTATATAAACAAGCTGATTTTACATAAGTGAGTGTCTCATTTCTTACGTCTATACCGTTTGTTACCTAGTCACAAGCGTCCCCCCTACTGCATTCAGGGTTAGCTTAATGACATCAATAACCACGGTAATAGAAAGAACTCACTTCACTCAGAAAATTCCAGGTAAACTCGTTATGACTTTAATCAGAAAAAAGATGATACAGTTACATACATAGACAATCATTTCTGTTGTCTAAGACTACATGATGACAGATCTATGCGTAGTCGTACGCCCACCAGAACTGACTAACTAAAACTCATTCTAACTCTCTTCCACCAAGACTAGAACTAAAATTAAACACTCTTCCATCGAGGCTAAACTTAAAACTGACTATCTGTATTTTTGGCATCCATTTATATGCTCTCTTGCGCCAGACACAGTCATGATCAGTCCTCCCAGAAGGGAGGGCATGTCCTTATAAGTCAACAGAGCAGTCTCAGTCGTGGGACACTATTCTGGACATCCTAGGCTAACCCACACAAATATATATCTGGACACTCCCCTGCCTGCTTTATGTAACTACACTGTTCGCTTTCTAGAACAACAACTTTGAGTGCAGGACGGGTCAGCAGACATCGCTAATATAGTTTGTACCGTCTGCTATCTAGATATAGATGTAGCTGTAGTCTTCTACTGGGGCAGTCTGTTTTGATGTAGCCTTTTCTAGGAGGCTGTGGTCCTTTCTGGTAAATCCTTGGTCATTTCCTTAAATGCATGATTAATTCTTTCAGTGCGAGATCGTTTCCGACGTGAGGCACTTCGTGAAGACATCAGTCAACATCAGGCCTGGCTGACCTCAAGGACTCCGAGGCCGTCCTCCCGTGCCTCGTACAATGGCAGTCAAGGTCACAGGTCACCAAGGGTAAGCGCTTTATTGGCAAATTTTCATCAAGATTTAACAACAGTTACTACGTGAACCAACGACTTCCAAATGAAACCATTGTTGTTTTAAATGTTCTCTGTGGTTGCCCTATTCTTGGTGTCAAACTTCAGTGTTTTGATATGGTCCCTTGTTGTAGAATTAATCCCTATTAATAGGACAATGGGGGGTACTAATTAAGAATAGGCTAACAACCAAATTGAGTTTACTACAATAAAAATCTTTTATTTACACCACAGTACTAATAACACATTCCAAACATTAAACCAACTGACAATGAAACACTTAACTCATCTTGTCTCACAGACAGTCCCTGGCACACCCCAAACTTTAAACAGCTAACAATAAACCTCAACTACCATAACACTATCTGACAGACTCCCTGGCCAGTTACGACACTGCTTGATGACACACCAGCTACTCCTAGGCAATCACTCCTGCCTCCCCACAACTCTCAGAGTCTCCTCTCTACCTAAACTTATATTATCTTTTTATGGACCCCATGAAAGATGAATTAGCCAATGGGTATCACCCCTAATTCTCCCCAACCTCTGGATCATCCCTGTCTAACTGTAAATGGTTTGAATAGATAGCTGGGTTTCCCTCAAGAGAAGGTGTCTGTGATGTCTTGTTTATGAAATTGGTGACTCCAAAGAATCAGTGGTCATTAATCTAGCATTAGGATTAATGACCACCCAGCTTATCTACTACAGACATCTGATAAAGGGTCCAGCAATCACCCTGTCACAGTCCCTCAAGGGGTAAGACTACAGTTGACCTTCCTGTTTATTGTTTCACACGAATGTTGGGCGTATTAAATTGCGATATGTGAATTTAAAGAATTCATATGATGTGACATAAGTTCAATTGAGCAGGCATATTCACAGGTTTGTTTGTAGAAGCTATTGGCTGTGAAATGGTGCATTTTTTTAGAGTTTAACAGGTGGAGGGATTTATGGGAATTTTTCTGCTATGGGCCCCGTGGGCGCATGAATACATGGCTGTTTTTTTTCAAAATTGATGGGCATCGCACGTCGGGGCGTTTTAAAAGAGCTGGAGGTATGTGATTTTGATAAAACTTGGTCAGCATGTCAATGAGATGATGGCAATTGCTGTGAAAAAGTGTCAGAATTTTTAGTGGTCACGTTTTCTTATAAACAGACAAAACGTTAACATGGCCACCAATGCAATTCTCAACTGTGGTCTGACTCCTCAAGGGAAGTGATGTTAGCCACCTGCATGTTTCATCAACATCCTACCCTTCTATATAATTTCTGTCATCCCTATATATATATATATATATATATATATATATATATATATATATATATATATATATATATATATATATATATATATATATATATATATACATAACCCCTACCACAAGCTCTACTCTGGTGTATAGACTGGTGTTGTTTAAATGTCCTCTGTGGTTGCCCTATTTTTTGTGTCAAACTTCAGTGTTTTGATATGGTCCCTCGCCCTTGGCAAGTTCTACTCTGGTGTACAGACTGGTGTTGTTTTATATGCTTTTCTTATACTGTGATTATGTTAGATCCCCAATATGTGAACATTTCCAGAATGTGGACAGATCATTAATAACAAGTACGAAACCAGTTTAGTCATTCACGTTAAATTGTGTTTCTTTTGTTTAGTTTCATGTACAGATACAAGGAAAGTTTGTCTTGATCTGATTGACAAATGTGCTGCCTCTTGCCTAGGTGAACGGCACTAGGAGATTGGATGATGGCGACTTTGATGACATAGATGGCACCACGTTCAGGGGTCACAGTCCAGTGGGGCGAGAAGATGGTTCCACTGGGCAACTACATCTGAGCGATGATGACTTGAGGCTAGTGAACCATATCATTCAAGACAGTCGGACATCTCCAAGTAAATACCACCACAAACAGATGCCTTCAAACATCCCATCCACCGGCTTAGACACTAGAACTGTCAATCACATGACCACACGACACCACAAGTCGCAACTTCTACAAACGTACGCTGCATCACCAAATTATTTATCATCTGCTGCACTTGGCCGATACCAGGGGGATGCCACAAATCGATACATCACTCCCAGTAGTGGTGACCTGCTCGAAAAGCAGGCGCACAAATTTACCAAAGAAAAACCATTTATGCCACGAACTCTGAAGACAAACTGTACATCGAAACTGACTGAGTTTAAATATTACAATCCTCCACCAAAGAAAACTCTAGCAAAGTCTTCGGGGGACGCCACTAGAGGGGGTGCTGGGATGCATCGATCGGAAACACCGATGACTGACAGTGTTGATCTAATGAACGAGACGCTGATGAGTCGAGACATAGCAAGGGCAGCACCTAGTGGTATCCCACCTCTCGACATCTCACTGGATGCGGATCATCTGTTGTGGTTGAAAGAACAGTCGAAGATCGCACAGCTGAGGAAGTCTCACAAATGTATGGAACACTTGACCCTCTATAGCACCGCAACTGTGCAGAAATGTGTATTATTTTATATTTCTTGTGAAAGAGACATAAAAACCAATGGTGCTTTCTTTCAAAAATATCATGAGGATTTAAATACATATTATTACATTTCTGCCTGCATTTGTGTCTCAGAAATGTTATGTAGGCAATTTACTGGCTTTTACATGAAAGTACATATTACATTATCTGATTAACATTTGGTAGATTTTTTAGTTTTATGACATATCAGGACACATGGGAACATCTATTGTTTTTGTCAAGTCTTGTATCAAAAACTGTATATACTAAGTGATTGTCTGTCATCATTAGTTTTACAAATGTATTTATTTATATCATGTATTTATTTATACCCGTTTCCTCCAGACATGGCACTGAGGCCAACGTCTTCTTTGTCTCATCATCTTCTGACAGGGAAGTCACAGAAGTTTAACACGGACACAAAACCACTTCCAAAGATGCGCCAATCACTCACTAGGTACTTCATTCTCTACATTTATATCCCTCATCAATGATAGTCATTATTACTATTACTTATTTGATCGTCAAGCTTACATGGTATATCAAAGGTTTACACATTGCCTAGACATGTTTACAAAATATAGCATTGATTTTGTTTTACCAAGCCAAAATTTAAATGTTGCTGCAAATTGTTTCCAGCAACAAACCATGTTTAGGTTTTAATAATTAAAAAAAGAAACTATTGAGATATATTACGTTTAAAGTAGCAACTAGGCATAGAGACACACAGGTAAAAAATTATACTTTAATATTTTTCTCAAAGTTGCAGTTCCACCTTAAATACGGGGTGATTCCTCGCTCTTATGATTACGACTTTTGTGTGCCCCTTTTCATGACGCAGCTGTATATTGCTTTCTTTGTTGTGCCTCCGAGCTTGGATCCCTCAGGATTTAGGTGCTACAAAAATTGTATTATTATTTATTGACATTAAGAACAATATATTTAAATAACCACCAAGACGTGTCATGTCTCATCTACCTGCCGCTCTGACCAATGACCACTGTGGTTGACGCGACACACTGGTTTAATATTAAGAAAGTTCTGTGCCTAGATACTGTTCACGAGTTCTACTTAGTGCCCTCATTCATTGTACATATTTACCTTAAAATCTGTTAAACTAACCCACTAAACCAAACTATCATAAAAGTGAATGTTAATTAACTCATGGCTGCACACAATAATAAATTACACTTGTTTTGTAATATACCATGCTGCCACCTGGTAATTATCCTGATTACTTATTCAAATAGTCACGTCCCATCAGCCTTTTTTCAAAACTTTCCAGTTTCTGGCTTTATTATTGTCACATACTGTGACGATCAGTTAAAAAGTTGAATACAATACCATCACTTTCAATTGGTACAACTTGTACAAGTGAACGATACAATGGGCTCCACTTAACAGAGTTGCAGATAACAGAATCATCCATTTAGTAGAATCAAATATAATTATTAGTTCGATGGAATCATTCCTTATTCCCGCTCTATAAAAATGTACCACTGAAGTGAATAGAATCAATTTGCTCTGGCCTGAAGTGACATTGTTGAATAATGTTGAATAATTCTGCTAGATAAAAATAAAGGCTTCAGTCGTCCCATCTTGCAATGTGTCACATTATATATTTATACTTAATTTTTTCTATTATAAGAATTTCTCTTGAAATTAAAGTTTCATAATTGATACAAGACATATTGACGTGTCGTGTGTCTGTTTAGCTGCTATTCACATACAGCCTGTCTACTACAGATGGAGTAAGTATCTAAGATTAATTAACTGAGCATCGTTAAGACAGTGTTGTTCTGAGTGTTGTCTCATTTGGTTCAGGGAAAGTTTACTTTCAATTTCTCTTTTAATAAATGTCATATTTCTTTATGCGATTCTAGGATAGCTTACTTTTTTCTTGAGCTTGCAATAACATTTCAATTTTCTATGCCTGCTTAGATGTTTGGCTTGAATTCTGAAGTTTCCTTGCTTTCCTACGACTAGGTGCAGCACCACAGCTTAACCAGCTTCATAATACTAATACTGTAGAAACTAAATCACCTGCTGCCATTTCGAAACTTGAAAGATCCGATGCAGGGAACTGGAAACGATCTGTAGTGGGCTCACAGAACCAATGGTCTCAATCTACAAAACGCCACATATACGGGCTCTGCAATCACTGCTGCCAACAACCTTTCTCTGGTATTGTAAGCATAATTAGTGTCTTGTCTAGGTGGATACCAGTGCTGTATATAAGATGACGTTATATTTGAGATATCACTCAGCAAATTGTATGCGTAAGATGTAGATCTATTGTGGTTGCATTATGCACCAACCAGGGTGTGAAGGGAAAGTAAGCAAGTATAGATATATTGTAGTAAACAAGCACAATAATATTTGTTTAATAGTGCAAGTAAATTGTTAGAAAGGTTGGTTCCATGTAAATAAATGCTGGTGTTAAGTCATACATAAAAGTGTAACATACTGTGAGTATCAAAGTGTAACATACTGTGAGTATCAAAGTGTAACATACTGTGAGTATCAAAGTGTAACATACTGTGAGTATCAAAGTGTAACATAATGTGAGTATCAAAGTGTAACATACTGTGAGTATCTAAGTGTAACATACTGTGAGTATCTATGTCCGTAGTACACCATTCGTTCTATGACAAAGTTCACTTGCATTTATTTGTAAATCTCAACTTAATTATAACATTCGGTGACAGTTACTGTCTTGCATGATAATTAGTTATAATAACAAGATTAAATGATGCTGCCCAATGCAAGAGTCATTGCAAGTGGACAAGGAGACTGTTATCTTATCCTGGCTGCACAGTTTCCTCTGTCAGATGTCTGTCATTTTTATTCTAAGACATATTCACACGGCTAGCATTTCTGTTCCATTCTGCACGACTAGCTAGCCAAACCCAGCCAGCAAAAATTGGGCCGATGATGGTTGAAGAAGATGGCACAGTGGTACTTCATAATAATACTGTAGCATTAAAAAGTAAAATAACGTTTTGAATAGTTGTTTGATATCATTAATTAATAATGTAATAGACATTCTTGAATAGTTAATTCTGTATTGATTTCATTTTATATCACAAAAATAAATTTCAAGACAACCATTTGTAACTTTGCTAGCAGGTTTTTAAAAACATGTTATAATGAATATGTTCTATTGTTTGTCTACTAAATCCTAGGAAAGTAGATCTACCCACAAAAAAAAACATATTGTAAGACTTCAATATTTCTCTTCTTTATGCAAAGGCTTTGTTAAAATCACTGTCATCATTAGCTATTGAACACAATGTTAGCTTGAGACAGATTGTCTTTATCTTTCTATGTAATGCACGTTGTATTCATGGTTCATCACCTTTCTAATCTGGTTGGTGGAAAACAGTGCAGTTGTATTTTCTAGTGTACTGTGCATTTCCAATTAAAGAATAGGAACAGTTTAAATAAATTAAGGTTCATGTCATTCATCGGAAAGAGTTTTTTTACCGTCATATTGAAATTACAGTGTATAGCATTCATATTATAAATCAGTAAGCAGTGCTAAAAAATAAGTTTTTCTTAGTATAAATTCATGTTCCTATACTTACTGGGGTGTTCTCTTTGATTAATGCAAAAAAATGCATGAACAAATTGATTCATATACTTTATTATAGTATCTATACTATAAAGTAGATTGTGGCTGCATGTCTTTGTGGCTGCATGTCTTTGTTTAGCGTGTCTGGGGTTGAAATATTGTAGGCCTGTCTGAACAATATGCGTTCATAGTTGCGTACAGTTGCTTGCGATGCGTGTTTTCTATGATTGTTCTGAGTTAAGTGATATGTACATCAAATGTCATAAGTTGTACTTGAATTTTAGGTTGTGAAGTTGTAGCCATCATTGCCATTGGCACTGCTCTACCAAAACTTGACTGGGTAGTGCAGGATGTCATAAGTTGTAGCCATCATTGCCATTGGCACTGCTCTACCAAAACTTGACTGGGTAGTGCAGGGTGTCATAAGTTGTAGCCATCATTGCCATTGGCACTGCTCTACCAAAGCTTGACTGGGTAGTGCAGGGTGTCATAAGTTGTAGCCATCATTGCCATTGGCACTGCCCTACCAAAACTTGACTGGGCAGTGCAGGGTGTCATAAGTTGTAGCCATCATTGCCATTGGCACTGCCCTACCAAAACTTGACTGGGTAGTGCAAGGTGTCATAAGTTGTAGCCATCATTGCCATTGGCACTGCTCTACCAAAACTTGACTGGGTAGTGCAGGATGTCATAAGTTGTAGCCATCATTGCCATTGGCACTGCCCTACCAAAACTTGACTGGGTAGTGCAGGGTGTCATAAGTTGTAGCCATCATTGCCATTGGCACTGCCCTACCAAAACTTGACTGGGTAGTGCAGGGTGTCATAAGTTGTAGCCATCATTGCCATTGGCACTGCCCTACCAAAACTTGACTGGGCAGTGCAGGGTGTCATAAGTTGTAGCCATCATTGCCATTGGCACTGCCCTACCAAAACTTGACTGGGTAGTGCAGGGTGTCATAAGTTGTAGCCACCATTGCCATTGGCACTGCCCTACCAAAACTTGACTGGGCAGTGCAGGGTGTCATAAGTTGTAGCCATCATTGCCATTGGCACTGCCCTACCAAAACGTGACTGGGTAGTGCAGGGTGTCATAAGTTGTAGCCATCATTGCCATTGGCACTGCCCTACCAAAACTTGACTGGGTAGTGCAGGGTGTCATAAGTTGTAGCCATCATTGCCATTGGCACTGCCCTACCAAAACTTGACTGGGTAGTGCAGGGTGTCATAAGTTGTAGCCATCATTGCCATTGGCACTGCCCTACCAAAACTTGACTGGGCAGTGCAGGGTGTCATAAGTTGTAGCCATCATTGCCATTGGCACTGCCCTATCAAAACTTGACTGGGTAGTGCAGGGTGTCATAAGTTGTAGCCATCATTGCCATTGGCACTGCTCTACCAAAACTTGACTGGGTAGTGCAGGGTGTCATAAGTTGTAGCCATCATTGCCATTGGCACTGCCCTACCAAAACTTGACTGGGTAGTGCAGTGTGTCATAAGTTGTAGCCATCATTGCCATTGGCACTGCCCTACCAAAACTTGACTGGGTAGCGCAGGGTGTCATAAGTTGTAGCCATAATTGCCATTGGCACTGCCCTACCAATACCTGACTGGGTAGTGCAGGGTGTCATAAGTTGTAGCCATCATTGCCATTGGCACTGCTCTACCAAAACTTGACTGGGTAGTGCAGGGTGTCATAAGTTGTAGCCATCATTGCCATTGGCACTGCCCTACCAATACCTGACTGGGTAGTGCAAGGAGTCATAAGTTGTATCCATCATTGCCATTGGCACTGCCCTACCAAAACTTGATTTGGGATTTTCTTATAAAATAAAATTTATATTACTATGATTATTACGATGTTTCCTATTATTAATGTATGATATATGCATGAACATTGGAAACGTTGATCCTTTCTTAACAATTGAATGTGTCCCAACTGTGAAAGTTTAAGTTTTTTTTCTTCAGAAAACAACATTTATACAAGTCCTTCCAAAATATTAGCTGGCAAAAAGATAAATGTGGCTACATTTGCCAGAGGGTGTGATTTTGCACTAAGTGCAGTAATGTACAAATCATATTATTAATTCATCACTTTGAAATAACTAAGACTTTGACTTGTTTTACTAGTTTTTAAAATGCTCATTTTTTAATAAAGATTCTTAAAAGAAAGCAGACCTATTTAGGCAACCAAATATTTAATCTGTTTTGTATATAAAAATTACTTTGATGATTTTATCGTTGTTTCAGAGAAGATGAGCTGAGATATTTGGAGTTTATTTCTGATGTCACGAATGATGTATTGGATCGAGGCATCTTCACCAACAGGTAAGCTTCTCATTTCTGAGATTTATTCTTAAAGCAAAATAAAAGTCATTGTTTTGAATCAACAGTATCATGCTAATGGTTGGTTTTCTCTGAATTTGTAAAAGTGGGAGATTCTGGTCAAATTTCAGTTTTCCTGGCAGCTGACACGTTGGCCAGGATGACCAATAAGAGCCTGGCAGTTCATGGAAATTAATTCAGCTAAACTTCTGCTGTGATGTGCTGCTAAGTCAGAATGGGAGAATTTTAGTAAACAAAGGCCAAAATAGGTTGCATAAGTTGAGTTTAGATGCAAACAGCATGGCTATATCCTATTGACAAGTATAGGACCAGGTTTTACAATTAGATTTTCATTTGGTGAGCAAATATTGCCAAACTACAAGCACTTGTGATGTAGGGTTATCTAACAGTATAACGTGACCTATGAAATTAAGATGCTGTGTATTCAACAAGGTTTTCCTAGTAAACCACTGGCATGATATTCTTGATTGTAGTTGCGAATGGTTATATTTTATTAATATGTATAGATGCATAGGCCCAAAACCACGGACTTTTGTTTTAACCAAATAATGATGCTCCTAAAGTGTTCTAACTAACTGGTCTGGCCAAGTCTGGTTGACCACAGCTGTAGACAACAAACAGTGAAGCTGTCATTATTTGTGGTTCTTCTCTTACATCAACAACAGACAATCTTTCCTTGTTGGAAGCTAGACATTCCAGCTGGTGTAGATACCGGTACCCACAGCACTTAATGAGTCACTACAATACAGCATTCCTTCTTGTTTCTTACAGGGTTCTGAAGCAGGTCTTTGAAAGTCACATCGAGAAGCACAGAGGAGACCTGAAAGAGGTACGCATTGCCAACATGTCTACGACAATCAAATTGCTGTTTTCTTCATAGTAGTTTCAATAGTAGTCACTATGTGTCGCCACTGCTAACTCAGGTCTTGTGGAGCTTGATGGTGCCATGCTCACCAGCTGGCGTGCTTAGTATTTATTCAACATAGTGCATGAATTATGGGAAGTTAACAATTTTAGCCTCAAATAGAGTCAATGATGCATTGGATTCAAAGATGCTGTGTATGGAATGGGATGGTCGCATGGATGTGGGGTAAACAGTTGTTGCACCCAGATGAGCTACAGCTGGACACCAACTATTGAGGGCACACCACTAGCATACCACTCTGTACAGTCATAGTTTAAGAGGCTTCACATTTTATGTAAACGAATATCTGTTACAAAAATATAATAATTTAATTTACTTATTTGTAATCTATAAAGTACAGAAGTAAAGTACATGAGTGTGTGTGTGTGTGCATGCGTGCGTGCGTGCGTGCGTGTGTGTGGTGTGTGTGTAATGGTGTATGTATGGTGTGTGTGTGGTGCATGTGTGGTGTGTGTGTGTTATGGTGTATGTATGGTGTGTGTGTGGTGTGTATGTGGCATGTGTATGTGGCATGTGTGGTGTGTGTGTCCATAGTGCGTGTTGTGTGTGTGGTGCGTGTGATGTGTGTGGTGCATTTGTGGTGTGGGTGGTGTGTGGTGCATTTGTGGTGTGTATGATGTGTGTGGTGTGTGTGGTGCATACATGCCAACATATGTACTAGTTTCAGTTGTAGAACAAAGTTATGTATATGTATATGTGGTAAGAAAACGTTCTGTTCTGTTATGAATTCCATCTAAAGCTTTTTTCATCTGATGTCAGAGTAAGATGCGTGAACTACTGGCAGACCTGTGGAAGGATTTGGGCATCTGCCCATACCAAGACAGCTTTGATGCATGCCCCGTCACTAAGCGCACCCACATTGGTAAAGACATAGACTCTACCACTGCCAAGAAGCAACCCACCAGCGATGTTGTCTCCGAGGCCAGCGAGCCTGTCCCCACTCCCCGGGCTGCCCACAGACAACGTCGTTCCTCCCCCACTCATGACCACACATCACCCTCTGGTTCACCAAAGATGACGACCCTCAGGGCTGCCCCTCGGCACAGGACGAGGCAGCAGACGAAACCCCCACTGCCTGGTGGGGGAAGCACCCGTGGTGAACGCAGTGTCTGCGAGGATGATGTGTCTGTGGAAGAAGATGAAGAGGAGAGAAAAGCACAAAGGGACACGGCGGACATGATGGCCGCCATCTTGAGCAACGGCAGCAATGGCTTGCTGCAACCCACTGATGAGTTGTCTCAGTGTGACATGATCGACACGGATGAGTTCCCAGTCACCTGGGTGAATGAACAGGAGAAGGAGAAGGAGGCTGTCTCATCCGATGCAGTTGACTATGAAGAGCAGACAGTTTCTCATGACACTGTTGTGGCAAAGAAGCAGCCCAGTTCTCCTAGGGTCAGCGAGGTAGAAGAGCCAGTCACTTCTTCGGACAGCCACCTTCCTAACAAACGAGATGCATCTCCGGAGGATGAGATGACAATGAACGGTGTCCAGGGTCTGGGAGAAGAGGACTGTCCACATGACCAGCTGACCAACAGTGGTCATTTGCACAATGACAAAGAAGAACCAGAGAATGCAGATTACAACAACGAAGAGAACACTAAAATGGACAAGACAAATACAGAAAAAACTGAGAAAGACACTCCGGTTTTTAATAACAATGAAAATGAAAAGGATACTGCCAGATCTGGTGGCTACACGGACGATGGGTGGGAGTCACAAGATGATGATGATGATTCAGAGGAGGAGGACACACTGCAGAGGAGTGGGAACAGGAAAAAGGAGGAAAGCCCTGCGCACAGTGATGATGATGAGCGGTCATTGCCACAGGCAACGCCAAGACAAAAGAAACCTGCAGCAGCCCCAAGGTCAAACATAAAGGACATGCCAAAGTCACTAGAACAAACTATGTCATCAGAAAGTCTTGATGTGTCTGACCTTGATGAAGATGATGTTGATTTCTGAGGCAATTCCAGTGAGAGGTTCCACCTTTACAGACTCGGATCTGTTTTTATGTTTGTTATCCTTTTGAATTGAATTGAATTGAATTGAATTGAATTGAATGCAGTTTAGTTCAGAAACATTCAGAATGGAAAACTACATAGTCAGTGATGCATGATGCGAAGATGCCATTGATTACAATGTACATTTAAACCCCCCAAGTTGATATGTTATTGCTCCTTAACTCTCATGCAATTTACTTTACTGTGATGTGCTGTAGATTAATACTCTTTTGAGTATTTAACTTGCACATGTGTTTTCTAAAGACACTTTATGCAACAGTTAATAGTATGTTGTGTTTGTTGGCATGCATATGTCTGTGCCAACTATTTATTATGTTTCATTTCTGACATCAGATATTTTATTTGTATTGCCATTGATTAACGTATATATCAAGAATATCACAGCTAGTGTTCAGTATGCTATTGTATTATTTATAGCATAACTTAAAAACTATGTTTTCAAATAACTTTTATTCCATTAAAATAGAATAAATAGAAGCTTTCGAACTAAACTATTTAGACTGGCAATAGATCTGATATTTTACTTTGATGTGAGCAATTTTGTCCTGATATAACAAAACCATTTAACTGTTTATGCACGTATTACCTATTTTATTACTTATGTCTCATTTTGTTATCATATTTTATTATAATGGTCTATCAATGTATAACATGATAAATAACAATGTTCATGTTTTTAAATGATTGCAATTTTGAGACAGGATTAAGATCTGCACCTTATACAACGTATAGAAGCAACTAGATATATTATTGCAGCATCTTCTTTCCTCAAGCGTATTGTGAGCCTATTATAAAGCAAATGTGATATTAACATGCCTCCAGTTCGGCATATCATTGTTGACTGGATGGTCTTGTCATAAGTGATGACCTCCTGTGATTTTAGTGCTCTGCGTTGACTGCATTCTGTATATTTCAGGCTCTCGTCTGTTGCTAGGGATGTTTCTATGCCAGAACTGCTGATTGTTAAACAATAAACTTCCATTGCAAGTCATTTGTTTGTTGAACATGTCAACTGTATACCAAAACAAGCTGATCCATGTATTTATTAACTGAATTTCTAAATATGTAGCTTTTGGTATAGGTGCCTTCCTTGAGTAGTGCACATGTGTAAGACAGCTAACATAAATATGTAAGATTCCAAAAGTGATACAAACCCGTATGATTATCTATGTCTGCACCATGAATGTTCAGAAGGGCCGCACCGTGCAAACTGGGATATATTGATTGGATCCTGTGAGGCTGTTGGCGGAGCTGACTGAGATGGCTAAAATATTCATGAGACTTGCTCTTGTGATGTGTTTTGAGCTAATTGCCTTTTCACAAATGTTGGCTGAAACCCGTCATACAAAAAAAACACTGTTCAAAATGCACAAAACCGTAGAAATGTCTGCTATACACGCTCATAAGACTTTCAACATTCACACAGAGGCAGGGAGGGATGGGGGGAGGGACGGGGCAGGGACGGGGGATGGAGCGGAAGGGAGAGAGGGGATGGGGCTGGGAGGGGAGGGAGGTGATGCAGGATGGAAGGAAGGGAGTAGATGGGGGGAGCGGAAGGGGAGGGAGGAGAAACACCAGCAGCTGTCTCTGACACTTGGTCAAACTGTCGACCAGTAACAGCTGGGCTCTCATGATCAGTTGGCAGATTAACCAGTATAAGCATATGCACGGGCACACTAAGGCCAGTGGCCCATGGAATTACCTGAGCATGGTTTTACCAAACTGTTCCCGAATTCCCCACAAACGTCTGACAATGTAAGCAATATCTGTCTGGCACTCGTCTTATTCTGGAGTTCAAGCCCGATTTCATTAGGGGAGCCCTCTTCTTCAATGGGTTCCATGCAGCACATAGCTTGGATCTAGTTGGAACTGCTTCCACCAAATCCTGCACTGAGGTTCAGTGACTTTACACATTCCTGTCAGACTCACCACAGATGTTGTCGAAACTGTTAGAAGACTTATAGATACAAAAAAGAAACAAGATGGTCTGCTCGATCAGATGTTGTGAAGACAAAGCAATACAAAATTCAGCTGAAGAGAGAGCTAAAACTTTTACACAACGGCTACCACTCATAATCCTGGAGGGAAAATCTCTGGTAGCAACCTGAGCTATCTGAACACTGCTCTTATATGCACTGTGTGGAACCTCTTCCCCCAACTTATATCCCTGGTGAGATCCTCCCGACACACACATTCTGAAGCTTTTCAACTCCCCTAATCACTAAACAATTCATCCAGTATAGCTTATTACCCCTACAATAGACAATTGGAATAACCTGGTAGCCAACGCAGCTACAGCGCCAAGTTTGGAAATTTTCAGACAGAAGATATCCAGCTTGCAACATTAATTGATATTGCAGTTTTCACGCTATCAACTTTTCTTCTCCTTAAATTGCAGATCTACCCTCACATTCTCTTTCTTCCAAATGTTTTATTGCTTTCTCTTACATCACTTTAGCACGTGTGCACACACCGAGTCTAAGCCTTGAAGAGAAGGTTGACTCGTATCCAGAAGAAGAAGAGTCAACCAGGCATTACTAGCTCCACGAATTGAGATTGGTTCAGTGATTATGCACAGGTTCGACCGATTTGAGTATGAAGCAAGACTTGATTACAACAAAGAAAAGCAAACAAAGAAGCACATGTCAACATGTAACGATCAAAATAATTGAGATTATTAGCCAGTCGTCACCAACCCTAGGCTGCTTCTACTTCTACATTGTTAACTGGCAGCGTCACTAAGTCTGGATTTAACGCCAATGGGTGTATACACTTATGCTTTGCCAGAAGTGAAGGTGTGAGTAAAAGTATGTACAAAGTACGTGTGAGTAAAGTATGAACAGAGTGTGAGTAAAACATAGAAACTTAGATTTGTGAGGTAGCCTCTCCCATGAAGGCCTGCAAAGTTGGAGCTACCAATACGTTCCACTAGATGACAGTGCGTTGGAAGAAGGGGTTGCTGTAGACCTGTATGCGAGCTGGGATGATTTGATATTTGCTTGGGTGGTAATATGTTGTACTGTTCGGGAGCATTGGAGAAAAGTAATTAATGATTTTGATGGCAATCTTCTGATTATAGATCCTATGCATCAAGAGGAGGCAAGAGAGTAATTGTCGCCTTCTCTCGGGAGTGTCCCAGTGAAGGTTGTTGATCATAGTGGACACACTCTCTCATTGACCGTAGATGTTATGGACAAATACGTTTACGAAAAACTCACAGTGTGTTGAATTTATGCTAAACTCCAGATACCACATTTATCTTTTCCCACATTGACTATAATTATAATAATTCATTCACATACGCTGACAGAACTTTTATTACAGAAGACGGCCGCAGAATAGCTTTGACAGACACAGCGGCGTAGTCTGCAGTTAACATCAGTTCAGGCCAGCATGTGTTGCCAGCAATTTGTCTTCATAATAACATAATTATTATCGGATGATGACTAATTTTCTGTAATTGTATATCGTAATAATAATCCAGCAACATGACAACAATCAGGCCGTTTACATGCGATGATATGTTCCAGTTTAACAACGTGTAAGTCGAGTACCATCTAGTTTTCCCATTATCGCCCATAGTTGCCCGGCCATTGTCAGGCAAAAACAAGCTTTAATCAGTTCGTTAAATCATGGATCAAGTCAACTTGAAGGCGCAATCCTGGTATATACCAGAAATGTACAATTCTCGTATACCAGAAATGTACTGTAAGCGCTGTCCATTTCTTGGAGGTACCAGAATTGTACATTTCTGGTATACAAGAAACCGTCATTCATTATTATGTTCTTATATAATACTGCATTTTAGGAAAATTTGTGTGGTAAGAAAACATGCAGTGCGTGCGTTTGTAACTTCGTGAGCGATGTCGATGATACTAGTACGTGCATTTCATAACCTGCCTTCTGTGTATTTACCTCAAATTTACCTGTGTATTTACCTCTTGTTATGTTCTTATAAAATAGGCTTAGGCTATTTTCAGAGCATGCTCTGAAAATAAGGGTCGATCAGAGGCTTATTTTCAGAGCATGCTCTGAAAATAAGGGCCGATTAGAGGCTTATTTTCAGAGCATGCTCTGAAAATAAGGGTCGATCAGAGGCTTATTTTCAGAGCATGCTCTGAAAATAAGGGCCGATTAGAGGCTTATTTTCAGAGCTCTGATCGGCCCTTATTTTCAGAGCATGCTCTGAAAATAAGCCTACGATCGGCCCTTATTTTCAGAGCATGCTCTGAAAACAAGCCTCTAATCGGCCCTTATTTTCAGAGCATGTCTTGAAAATAGCCTAAGCCTTTAGACAGAGCTGTTGTTGGAGTTGAGGTTTAGGATCGCGTGAGCGGATTGTAGCTGCTATCTTCGTGCCTTTTTGTGAAACTCCTGCGAAGCATCGGCATAAAATTTGATTTTACGGTAGCCGGCGCATGAAGATGGCAGTATTTTTTACTTTTGCTCTGGTATGTACCAGAATTGTGCCAGACACAGCCGGACACATGTACATCCGATAATTATGGTATAATGAGAATTGCACCAATTGTCAGTCCTGCTATGCAAGAATTGGACATTGCTGGTATACCAGAATTGTGCATTTCGATAATTTCGGTTCAACGAGAATTGAGCATTTCTGGTATACAAGAATTGCGCATTTCTGGTATATACCAGGATTGTGCCTTCAAACTGACTTGTGGTTCTTCGTAAAATTAAATCCTGACCTTCCAAATGAATATTGACTTTAGCTATATCTTCTCATCACATACGTCATTGTTATCAGAATAGTATTAATAGTGTATAATAATATTATTAATAGTGTTGTCTTCATTCCCCTGTGTCTGCGTGAGGTATTTTACTTCCCCTACTCTGGCATAGACACGAGGTAGAAGGGACCAACGGCTTGCTGTCTCTTCCAAAAGACACAGGCGAAGACAAAGTAGGTTAATGAAATTGGCCAAGTTTCCAAACAGCAGTAGTAGGTGGACTCAAACCTTGCCTTAGACTTGGTCCTCTTCATTGACAATCCAGCACTTTAACTGTTGATCTATCATGTCCCCTCATAATTTTTTATCATATTGTCATGTACAATGTTTCGTATAAATGTACTGCAATCGGTCCATTTTGCAGAAATCTTGATCCATTGACAGAAACCGTATCCTTTTGCTGGGTCGCCTGTGATCTGGGATTTCACAAACTAGCTATCAGACAGACTGTATAGTCACTAGCCAGTGTAAATCAATCTGATACAACTATGCAGATTCACCACAAATCCTCATGTGAAAATAGTGAGATATTTGTAAATTTTCTTTTTAAACACATTCATGCTTCGTTTATTGTGCCTCTGAGCTCGGGTTCCTGAGGATGTAGGCACTATAGAAATTGTATTAGTATTCACTCACACACACCAACGCACATGCACACGCACACGCACACGCACATGCACATTCTTTCATATACATATGCACACACACTGATGCAATTTGTTGTAAAATGAAAATTAGTAAAAAAAAAAAGTAGCCATAGCCCAGGGAAGAGATTTTTCCGGTTTGTCCTGGATTTCTGGTTTTTCTAGGGCCGAAAATAACGTTTTTGTGATTCATATGAATCCGGTTTAAAAATCTGGGTGGTATATGACCCCTATATCATCAGGAACCTGAGCTCAGAGGCTCAACAAAGCATAATCATTGAGCATAATCGTGAACAGGGACACCCAAAAGTCATGATCAGAATGAGGGACAACCAAATATTTATGGTGGAAATGCAATTTTGAATAAATATGTGTTGAGTTTTTTTCGGAAAATAGTTATAGATTCAGATTGATTTTTAAAGTGGTGGGGAGTTCATTCCAGACCGAGAAAGCATGTTTGCCCAAGTTAAGTTTTGTTTTAGACACAATAAGTTGTTGTGAAATTGATTATCTGAGCTGCCTAGAGATATTTGAAAGATGCAGGAGACTAGCTGAGTAGGGTGGTTGTTGTGTAGATAGAGCACGATATGTAAGAAAGCCATCCACTCTTACAACCACTCAAATGGCTAATAAAATATAATAATTTTATCCGTTTCATGAATATTTTCATTAATTATTTTTATTAATTTGGTCAGAAATCGATTTTAAAGATAGGTTATTTTTCACTATCCATGTATGCAATTCGTGATGACACATCAAATTCAGAGTCTAATTTTTATCTGAAGTTGTTTTCATATGTGTCCCACCCGTTACTTCATTAAGAGGGTAACGGTAATATGCGCAAAATCTAATATGCGCTAATTTTATATGTATTTTGAATGGAGGGGGTGGTGAGAGGATGAGGTTAAATATCATTCACACCAAATCAGAGTATTACTTTAGTGGGGACAAGCTAATTAATAAAAAAATTATCTGGCAAATTATTTACAATTAAAGCTAGAATCTACATAAGAAGACTTACTAATTTAGATTCTATTAAAATGTAAAACTTCCACATATAGTGAAACCCCACTGTCAAAATGTTGATGACATTTGTTAAGCATGTTAAAAACCATGACCAGACCAGATGGATAGATGGATCAAGCAGTTTGCAGCGTAGCTGTTAGATAACTCTGTAGGTTGACCCCCCACTCCTCCAAATCTTAAATGTATTTTGTTTTAGAAAAAGTCAGAATTTTTATTTTGTTCCTTGTGAGAGTCCTGATTTTGAACATTTTGTTTGGTCTCAGAATTCACCACAGAGCATCTTATTTTAACAAATTTCATGGGGAGGTCCCTCCTCCAGACCGCCCTAGCAGGAGGGGGTTGCCCCCTCTCATACCTCCCCCATTTCAACCTTTGGCCTCGCTTCTTTCAGGCACTTACCATCTACACAAATTATTTCAGGGTTTTTCCTCTTGTGCCTTTCATATCCCTGCATAACTTATGCCTGTATCATCAGTATATTACCCTCCCCCCTGACAAACACCCCAGTATATTACCCTCCCCCTGACAAACACCCCAGTATATTACCCTCCCCCCTGACAAACACCCCAGTATATTACCCTCCCTGACAAACACCCCAGTATGGCTTACAGTTCTACATGCAATATCTGGCCCATTGGCCAGAGTACTTCCAGGTCGCAGAATCGCCACAAGGCAATATTATGGGATACAGTAAGTATACGTTCATCTCGTTACCAAATGCCGTTCAATTTAACGTTGGCATGTATGTTCTTTTATAGTCATTAGTACAGTAGTACCCTGTTCTTAGGATACCTCAATTTAACATTGGCATGTATGTTCTTTTATAGTCATTAGTACAGTAGTACCCTGTTCTTAGGATACCTCAATTTAACGTTGGCATGTATGTTCTTTTATAGTCATTAGTACAGTAGTACCTGTTCTTAGGATACCTCAATTTAACGTTGGCATGTATGTTCTTTTATAGTCATTAGTACAGTAGTACCCTGTTCTTAGGATACCTCAATTTAACGTTGGCATGTATGTTCTTTTATAGTCATTAGTACAGTAGTACCCTGTTCTTAGGATACCTCAATTTAACGTTGGCATGTATGTTCTTTTATAGTCATTAGTACAGTAGTACCCTGTTCTTAGGATACCTCAATTTAACGTTGGCATGTATGTTCTTTTATAGTCATTAGTACAGTAGTACCCTGTTCTTAGGATACCTCAATTTAACGTTGGCATGTATGTTCTTTTATAGTCATTAGTACAGTAGTACCCTGTTCTTAGGATACCTCAATTTAACGTTGGCATGTATGTTCTTTTATAGTCATTAGTACAGTAGTACCCTGTTCTTAGGATACCTCAATTTAACGTTGGCATGTATGTTCTTTTATAGTCATTAGTACAGTAGTACCCTGTTCTTAGGATACCTCAATTTAACGTTGGCATGTATGTTCTTTTATAGTCATTAGTACAGTAGTACCCTGTTCTTAGGATACCTCAATTTCTGATATTATGTATTGGTTGTAATTTGTTTGTAAAACCGTACTTTAATGTACTGTGCTTACAACTCATGTATTTGTGTTTTTATGTGAACACTATTTTGTGTATACTTGTGTGAAGCAGTTGTGTGTATTGTTGTGTGAAGACTATTGTGTCTATGATTATGTGAAAACTATTGTGTCTGTAACTGCGTAAAAACTATTGTGTTTATGATTGCTTAAAACTATTTTGTCTATAATTGAGTAAAACCATTTTATGTGTACCTCTGTGAAAACTGTTTTGTTCCTCTTCTTGTAAAGTTATGGGAAAAGCAGAGGGGCATGCAGACAACTGGCATGGTCACGTGACTGCACTGTCAGTGGCACCGGAGTACAGGAAGCTGGGACTGGCGGCGAAGCTGATGAACGCATTGGAAGACGTGTCTGAAAGGTGGGAAGTCAGCTAGAAATGTTCCTTCTCAATTTGATGTTTTTGCTCATTTCAGAATCATTTTGAGAAAAATCGAACCTATCTTGTATCGGCTACGGCATGCTAACTCGTTTGTGCAAATTTGCTATTTAGTCTTGGTGAAATCATTGGACAAACTATTAAAGACAGTTTTAACACGTTTGTGTTGGCATTATATTTAGAAGTTGAGTCATATAGGGTTTAGAATGTTTCAAACATTTGTCATCATGGTATCAAATTTAAATTATGAGGTGCAATACAGCCAATCTGAAAATACAGCCAATCTGACAGTAAGAGAGACCTGTTACATATATGTAAATATACTGTATGTAAGCAAATACAAAAACATTTTTACAACTTTGTAATCTGGACTAGCTCTGATGTTGTAAACTGTTTAGCCATTTTGGCTAAAGCCCCATTTTTTTTTAGCCAAATACAAATTGCTTTATCCAATTTTTTTACCTATAGACAACAACAAATGCTCATGTATTCTGCGTGCTTTTCAATGAAAATGCTGGTGGCCAAATTGGCTCAAATGGGTAACTTTTGCTTAGCCAAATCCGATGTCATGTGGCCTTTGGCTGAAATGGCCACCGTTAGTGCTAGCCTATGTAATTTATATTTTTTAATTAGTTACTAAGATTGATTGGTTTTTGGATATTGGTGATGATAGTACCCAATGTGATGGGCTTGTTCTACCCACTACACTACTGTTTGTAGGACAGACTAGTGTAGTGGGTAGAACATCTGTCTCTGAATCGAGAGAATCGAGGTTCAAATCCTCTTTTTTACGTTTTGAAGCTTGGGCAATTTCATTCATGCCACATTGCCTCTATTCACTTAGTTGTATAACTGAGCACCTGGCCATCGATGATGGATGTGTGAATGAGTAGTCTTTGTGCAGTAATTACAGCATAACTGAATGCTTCCCAGAAAAGTCGAATTGGTGTTGTAATGAACAAGTTTGCCAGGGGTGAAGTGTAAAGCTCTCTGAACAGTCTCAATGACTTGATACCATGCTATATAAAACATAATATAACCTTGGTTTTCAGGAAACACTGCTTCTTTGTCGATCTCTTTGTGCGTGTATCAAACCAAGTTGCTGTAGACATCTACAAGAAGCTCGGCTACACCATCTACAGAGTTGTGCTCGAGTACTACGCCGGCGAGAAAGACGAGGATGCCTATGGTATGAGTTACTCTTGTATTGAAATTCTAACTTACACAGCTAATGTGTAATTGAATATGTTTTGATTACATTTTAATAACATTTTAGTAAGGCCTTTTATTGTTTATTAGTTTCTTTACAGATTTTCTTTAACACAAAATGGGGTCAGTCAAAAATAATAAAATTGTAACCCAAATAAATTATCGTCATGAAAGAAATGTTCATGATGACGCTGTGATGTTATACAGTTTTGCTGCGACCCAATTTTACAGTGGTTTGAATTTGCCTCTGGGCCCGAGTTAGGCAGGTTGTTCTGTACAAGTTTTATTTAAAAAATAAATTAAAATACTGGATCAGCGGATCCGTAAACTAACTAATAAAATATAAAAGCCATAATCATATACAGCATTTTTTGAAGGACTTAAATCATAATTAAACCCAAATAACCATACTGTCATTGCAGAATTGGCAGGCTTTACACAAACATAGGACCTCAAAGAGTGTTTAATTTGTCTTTTGTTGAGACAGGATATTTAGAGTTGCTTACTTTGAGCTATTATGTTACAAATATAAACAACATAACAATATTTTTGAAAGAATCAATTGTGATATCTAATATTGTGGACAAGGTGAAGATGTCAGAGATTTTTTAAAAGACTTGGGCTAGTGAAGTTGAAAGAATGATAATTACAGTAATTAATTAAGATTATTATAAACATTTGGAAAGAAAGTTTTTCAGACACCACCTAAACACAATTTTGATATTATATTTATGTCATTATATCTAGCTGTTTGTCATGATTGCATTTATCCAGCTGTTTCAACAAGTTGCTAAAATTATAAAGTATAAATCTTCTTCTTCCCCTTGGTCCCTTGCGGGGTGGGGTTCAAGTCACTGGATAGCTTCTTCCACTTTCATTGTTAATGTTCTCCATCTCCCTCTGTCTTCTGCGGTGGTCTTCCACTCTTGGCCGTTCTTACCTGCCCTTTCCAGATCTCGTTTGACACAGTCTTTCCATCTCAGCTTTGGTCTTCCTCTTCTTCTTCTGCCACCCTCTTCTGCTTTCCATGCTCTTTTTGACAGTCTGCCTTCACCCATTCTTTGCACATGTCGTGCCCATCTCATTCTGTTTCAAGCTACTTTCATCGTTAGGTGTTTTTTTCATGTCAATCTCTTCTATCGTCTTGGGTTACTTTGCATATTCTTCGGACCCAGTTGTTTTCTGCTATCTGTATCTTCTCCTCCTGTCTCTCTGTCAGTGCCAGTGTTCCCATCCCGTATATACAGGCTGGTACCACGCAGGCTTCCAACACTTTTCCTTATAGTTGTTTCTTCAGTTTTCTGTCCCACATAATGCCTTCCACTCTCCTCCACGCTGCTGCTCCTGCTTACACTCTCCTCTGTATTTCCTTACTACGACCTCCATCCTCACACACTGTACTATAAAGTATAAATAAAAGTGATATATTGTTTGCAACATGACATTAAATAATTGCATCATAACTTGCTCTGGTGAATGTTTTACGCATCCCTGTCTTCTATATCACGCTTAACCATCCCTGTCTTCTATATTACGCTTAACCATCCCTGTCTTCTATATTACGCTTAACCATCCCTGTCTTCTATATTACGCTTAACCATCCCTGTCTTCTATATTACGCTTAACCATTCTGGTTTGTTGCTCGTCTGAGCTCGGGTGCTTGAGGATTTAGGCTCTAAGTTCTATTCTTATTATTATTATGATAGCTATTTACTTTAGATGTTACTTTGAAACTGACTACATTGCACTAAAACCAGTTAAGACTTGTTATCATTTAGCAAACAAATACTTTTATTTTATACCCTCTGAAGCACAAATTGACTGTTTCAGACATGAGGAAGGCTCTGTCTCGAGACAGGGAAGGCAAGTCTGTGATACCCCTACAACATCCTGTCCGACCCGAGGATCTCGAATAACCCTGGCCTTCAGGCTGTCAGTAACTAACCTCCCTGACACGACTTCAAGGTCGTCTGTTACTTCTTTCTCACAGACTCAGCTCACAGACACACCTAGAGAATGACATCAACAGATTTATCCAACATCTGCGTGATAAAATAAAATGAGAAAACGTGAGAAAAGACACAGTTCTGTTTCAGTTATGTGAAAGTAATGCATGGGCAGAAACGCTTGAAGTACTGGTTTCCAGTGGGATATGTAGTCGCAGGAGGTATGCAGGTAAATGTATTTTAGGTCATGGGTGGTTTTTCATATTAACCTACTTGTATTGATACAACGAATCAGACGGCATACATGTTTTTATTTGTATTTTCTTCATTTACTGTAAATGAGTGAAAGTTGTTAGTTTCATCTGGAAGTTCCGGGTCCTGGTGAAACCATCAAAAGATAAAAAGTGGCCCAAAGCAAAAGCATTTAAATAAAAACAAGGATGGATCAATAAAAATATATACAACAAAAGAAAAAAAGTAAATAACTAAGTAAAAAAAATATTTATCTCTCTATCTGGTGGTCATGGTAACCAGGAAATAACAGTACGCGCTGCAAGATACATCGCCTGACTAGGCGTGCCGTTCACCCACACTTTATGGGCTCGGGCCCCGTAGGCTGTTAATTCGCAGGTCACCATCTCACAGCCAGGCATTAACCTACTCTCAACACCAGGACCAACAGAAGATGAAAACAATCACATTTGATCTGATTAAGACCGAAAAGATTTAAAACATCTGATCCAAAAGAAAAGCATTCACACCTGCCTTGAATGCAGTCATGTTTGAGAGGCAGGGAAAGCGGAGGCTGGGAGGGAGTTCCACAGTCGACTCATCCTATGTATATATGAGTTGAGATGTAGCTCTGTTTTTTTACCTAGGAATATGTACACAATATGGATGTCCGTTCACTGAACACCTGGTAGCTCTCATGCTAGGTGCCTCTGAGGGTAGAATATCAGCCAGCTCAGTAGATGGCTGGAGGAAGATATGACGGTAGAAGATACGACGGTAGAAGATATGACGGTAGAAGACGCAAAGTGATGCAACGTTTCTCCTGTGACTCAGTGGAACTATGCCAAACTTGAGAGGTTCATCGATCTTAAGCAGGCGAAGTGCTTTCTTCTGCAGCCTATCTAGCAACTTCAAAGACATAGTTCCTGTTCCATTCCAGATTGTGGAAGCATATTCCACAAGAGGTCGGATGTAAGCCTTGTAGATGGTGATACGAGCTTGGTGAGGAAGGAGGTTTCTAAAACGGCCCAGGATGTAAGCCTTGTAGATGGTGATACGAGCTTGGTGAGGAAGGAGGTTTCTAGAACGGCCCAGGATGTAAGCCTTGTAGATGGTGATACGAGCTTGGTGAGGAAGGAGGTCTCTAGAACGGCCCAGGATGTAAGCCTTGTAGATGGTGATACGAGCTTGGTGAGGAAGGAGGTTTCTAGAACGGCCCAGGATGTAAGCCTTGTAGATGGTGATACGAGCTTGGTGAGGAAGGAGGTTTCTAGAACGGCCCAGGATGTAAGCCTTGTAGATGGTGATACGAGCTTGGAGAGGAAGGAGGTTTCTAGAACGGCCCAGGATGTAAGCCTTGTAGATGGTGATACGAGCTTGGTGAGGAAGGAGGTTTCTAAAACGGCCCAGGATGTAAGCCTTGTAGATGGTGATACGAGCTTGGTGAGGAAGGAGGTCTCTAGAACGGCCCAGGATGTAAGCCTTGTAGATGGTGATACGAGCTTGGAGAGGAAGGAGGTTTCTAGAACGGCCCAGGATGTAAGCCTTGTAGATGGTGATACGAGCTTGGTGAGGAAGGAGGTTTCTAAAACGGCCCAGGATGTAAGCCTTGTAGATGGTGATACGAGCTTGGTGAGGAAGGAGGTCTCTAGAACGGCCCAGGATGTAAGCCTTGTAGATGGTGATACGAGCTTGGTGAGGAAGGAGGTTTCTAAAACGGCCCAGGATGTAAGCCTTGTAGATGGTGATACGAGCTTGGTGAGGAAGGAGGTTTCTAGAACGGCCCAGGATATAGAGATGCTTTGCTGTCTTTTTGGCAATACATGTGATGTGCCTTGACCAGGACAATGTCTTGGTGATGGTGACACCCAGAAGAGTAATACTATCGGTAGGTTGCAATTCCTTGTTCATAAAGTGGAGTGGGGGATGATTCTGGCTTCTTTTCCTGCTGATGATCATCTCCTCTGTTTTGCTGGCATTGAATGTAACACACCAACTGTCTGCCCACGCTTCGATTCTATTCAAGTCACATTGGAGGCTTTCTGCGCATATGATTCTATCGCACGTATTCTTAATGATAATATGGAATGTAGAATCATCAGCAAATAAGTGGTTCTCTAGGTGTGAAGCCAAGTCATCGATAAACATCAGAAAAAGTACAGGACCAAGAATACTTTGCCGATGACGTAGAGCCATCAAGTACAACGTGCTGTTGTCTATCTGACAGGAAAGATGCAATCCAGCAATGCAAGTCTCCTTGGATGCCAAAAGATGAGAGTTTCTCCATGAGACCCTTATGCCACACACGGTCGAATGCCTTGTTGATTTGTGTGTTTACATTTAGTACCCCAGCTCCTTACCGCTGTGCTATGTGGCAATACTGTTATCACAACTGTGTGTTTTGATTAAACGTGTTCATGATTTGCTTGTGTGCTGCTGTCAGACATTGCACATGGAATGTGGGCGTGTTAGGTGCCATTTTAAAACATTGACTTTTGACGCTGAACGAATTAGGCTTTGGTACGCCACAGCGGCGCTACATATATTGAATGCTGATATTTGAACATCCGCATCAGGGAAATACCAACAAATAATCAGGAATGTGTTCCGAGACGTCAGAGACGTAGCTGACATCTCGGATGATCTAGTAGTGTGCGGGAAGATGTCGAAGTGACAGAACAGGTACACAGCAAGCAGTAGGGCAGGAGGGTCTTGGTGTGTGCATAGTCAGACGGAGAATGATTCGCTTCCATTGGCGTGGACACGTGAGTGTATGAACCTGTATACCTTTGGAAGGGAATGTGAGTTTGAAAACGATCATGGCCGACTGGAATATATATCTATTCCAAAATATCGAAACCATCAGTTCGAATCGAGAGTTTGGTATTGCGGCTCCAAGCATACGTATTCAAAGTTATCTACTGACCAGGCAAAACGAATGTGATCGGTGCGTTGTTGAGACTAAATTATACCACTCAGCCCGACATGGGTGATGATTACGACTGTCCGCGCCATCGTCGAGGACAGTGTACCAGTCGGTCTGACACCAAGACAGATCAAGAGAGCGACAGCGGCAGATCCTTGAGTTGAATCACAAGAAGCAGTGTTTCGGAACTGGTCTGACTGCAAGGCACCAGTGTTTCGGAACTGGTCTAACTGCAAGGCACCAGTGTTTCGGAACTGGCCTAACTGCAAGGCACCAGTGTTTCGGAACTGGTCTGACTGCAAGGCACCAGTGTTTCGGAACTGGTCTGACTGCAAGGCACCAGTGTTTCGGAACTGGTCTGACTGCAAGGCACTAGGTGTGACTTCTTCTTCCTGTCAAGTTCTGGGCTCCTTAAGAACGTTGTAAGTCCTGTGGCGTATTTCTACATGTCGTCCACATTGACTGTTCGGTGCACCAGGAATCGGTGGGTTAGAGATAGAGACCACCATTCTTTGAGTCCACGACATGTTACACATTTACACCCTGTGTGGGATCTTTTACTTCCCCTGGCATAGACACCAAGTAGAAGGGACCAACATATTTTAGTGTCTCTTCCGAAAGACACGGTGTTCAAAAATAAAACGTTAACGAAATTGCCCAGGTTTTGAAACAGTAACAGGTGGTTTTGTACCCCAGTCCCCTCGACCGAAAGTCCGACGCTCTACAACACGACCACCGCGCCCCGACTTGACTTAACCCTTGCCAGGTGTTTCTCGGCCTTTGTCCTTTTCCATTTGCCTTGAGGGTTCCACATGAGCACCTGTCTTGTGATGCGTTGTGTTGGCTTCCTGTGTGGCCGGCCCAACTCAACTTCCTCCTAATTTGATTTTCAATTGATTTGTTCTTTCCCATAGTGCTTAATTGCTCATTGTTTTTGGCAACAATATCCTGTACATTTGGTAGTAAAGAGTTAGTTGTATGTCAATGGAAAACTTTTTGCGCGGCACACGACTAATGATTCATGAAGCGTTGAGGGCGCAAACAGTGAGGTCGACACACGGATGCCATCGCGGCAGTGTGAAGACGAAACACACGCTGAGGTGCACAGTGTGGTAGCCCAGCATGAATGCAAAAGCTGAACTAGTGCATAGAGTTTAATATGGCTGTCGGGTTGTATTTCCAACTGCGTACGCCGCGGCGTGCTGCCACCTGTCGTGTTAATTAGACACTGCTGTTGGAAGACTTGCCGCGCTTGATGAGAAGTTTTAGCATCAATCAGTGTGTCTCGGTCGTCCCATAAACAAACATTGCTTTGTCCCACTTCCTGCCTGTCTGGATTTATACCATAATTCGTACATGACGATAGTCGGCAGTGCCCGGCACGCGCCTTAAGTAAATCGTCATGAACACGGCACTAGTTAGAGCAACCAACCCTCCATTTGGAGGTAAAGAGTGCAGCATGTTATGTAGCGCCGGTTGTCCCCCTCCCGTGTTATGTAGCGCCGGTTGTCCCTCTCCCGTGTTATGTAGCGCCGGTTGTCCCCCTCCCATGTTATGTAGCGCCGGTTGTCCCTCTCCCGTGTTATGTAGCGCCGGTTGTCCCCCTCCCATGTTATGTAGCGCCGGTTGTCCCTCTCCCGTGTTATGTAGCGCCGGTTGTCCCTCTCCCGTGTTATGTTGCGCCGGTTGTCCCTCTCCCGTGTTATGTAGCGCCGGTTGTCCCCCTCCCATGTTATGTAGCACCGGTTGTCCCTCTCCCGTGTTATGTAGCGCCGGTTGTCCCCCTCCCGTGTTATGTAGCGCCGGTTGTCCCTCTCCCGTGTTATGTAGCGCCGGTTGTCCCTCTCCCGTGTTATGTAGCGCCGGTTGTCCCTCTCCCGTGTTATGTTGCGCCGGTTGTCCCTCTCCCGTGTTATATAGCGCCGGTTGTCCCCCTCCCATGTTATGTAGCGCCGGTTGTCCCTCTCCCGTGTTATGTAGCGCCGGTTGTCCCACTCCCATGTTATGTAGCGCCGGTTGTCCCTCTCCCGTGTTATGTAGCGCCGGTTGTCCCTCTCCCGTGTTATGTAGCGCCGGTTGTCCCTCTCCCGTGTTATGTAGCGCCGGTTGTCCCTCTCCCGTGTTATGTTGCGCCGGTTGTCCCCCTCCCATGTTATGTAGCGCCGGTTGTCCCTCTCCCATGTTATGTAGCGCCGGTTGTCCCTCTCCCGTGTTATGTAGCGCCGGTTGTCCCCCTCCCATGTTATGTAGCGCCGGTTGTCCCTCTCCCGTGTTATGTAGCGCCGGTTGTCCCTCTCCCGTGTTATGTTGCGCCGGTTGTCCCTCTCCCGTGTTATGTAGCGCCGGTTGTCCCTCTCCCGTGTTATGTTACGCCGGTTGTCCCTCTCCCGTGTTATGTAGCGCCGGTTGTCCCTCTCCCATGTTATGTAGCGCCGGTTGTCCCTCTCCCGTGTTATGTAGCGCCGGTTGTCCCCCTCCCATGTTATGTAGCGCCGGTTGTCCCTCTCCCATGTTATGTAGCGCCGGTTGTCCCTCTCCCGAGTTATGTAGCGCCGGTTGTCCCCCTCCCATGTTATGTAGCGCCGGTTGTCCCTCTCCCATGTTATGTAGCGCCGGTTGTCCCCCTCCCATGTTATGTAGCGCCGGTTGTCCCTCTCCCGAGTTATGTAGCGCCGGTTGTCCCTCTCCCGTGTTATGTAGCGCCGGTTGTCCCCCTCCCATGTTATGTAGCGCCGGTTGTCCCTCTCCAGTGTTATGTAGCGCCGGTTGTCCCTTTCCCGTGTTATGTAGCGCCGGTTGTCCCTCTCCCGAGTTATGTAGCGCCGGTTGTCCCCCTCCCATGTTATGTAGCGCCGGTTGTCCCTCTCCCGAGTTATGTAGCGCCGGTTGTCCCCCTCCCGTGTTATGTAGCGCCGGTTGTCCCCCTCCCATGTTATGTAGCGCCGGTTGTCCCTCTCCCATGTTATGTAGCGCCGGTTGTCCCTCTCCCATGTTATGTAGCGCCGGTTGTCCCTCTCCCGTGTTATGTAGCGCCGGTTGTCCCTCTCCCATGTTATGTAGCGCCGGTTGTCCCCCTCCCGTGACCAAGCAACGACCTGCTAGCTCTAGTGCAACTGTGAGAACCACTAAGGCTGTTTTTCCCAGCGGTCCTGTTCGTGTTCCTATCATGATGTGCGACCGAACTACGTCTGCAGTCGGGACTCTAGCGGTTTGGAGGCCTCCATTTAACGGTGCTGCGTCTACATGTTTATGATTCTCCACTGGTATCTCTCCATATCTGGGGATGCGTGTAATTTAGACATCCTCGTTGATCGATAAAACACGCGGCCGTGTCCGCAGTTCCGGCATCCCCGCGGCGCCATTCCGCCTCGCGCATCAGCTGCCCGGACCGATTGTTTGGATAACTGAATTAAGCCGGTCTCGTAGCTTTTTAGGCTGTATCCGGCGAGGACATTACGTTGTCTCGCTACGAACTGCCGCGGGTTATGAAAAGGGATCTCGTACGTACAGGAGTAATCCAGAGACGTTTGTTGAAATGTCGTGGTCTTGTATGTGTCTAGACAGATGAGCAGACATCGCAAGGCATCGTTTCACGTCTTACGATGACGAGAACTTATCCTTCGAGAAAAAAATCAAATAAGCACCTAAGAAAACAGTAAAACGTTTACAAAGAAACAGTTAATAGTAACTTGTTATGGTGTTATATGTGTTATTGTGTTCTTGCAATTCCCTTTATCATAATATTGCTCTCGAGGACATCTTGAAACTTCAACTTGTGCAAAATTGTTTGGCAATGGTAGTTACCCGGTCAACCAACATATTTACATTCACTGCTCATTCCTGCAAGACAGCCCAGACAGCTTCGATCATCTAATTCTAATTTACTTTTTGTTCCCAGTATTAAGACACATGTCGGGACCAGAGCTTGTTCAGTTGCTGCACTGACTGTGTGAAACCTACTCCCTGTTAGTGTTAAGTCTGTAGGAAATATAACAATATTTCGCCGTAAACTAAGAATGCACCTGTTTAAGCTCCCCAGCGTATCAATCGAACTGTTGACAACAGTGGTATGTAAATTACTCGAAACATTAATTACAGACCACGTGGTGGAATTCCTTGTAAAACATAATTTAATAAATGCACCTCAACATGGGTTCCTAAAAGCAAGGTCATGTCTAACCAATCTCTTATGTTTTTTTGAAGAAATTACAAAATGGGTAGATGATGGGTCACCAGTGGATGTTGTCTACTTAGATTTTCAGAAAGCTTTCGATAAAGTTCCACACCAAAGATTGATACAAAACTAAAAGCCCATGGTATAGGTAATGATGTAATCAACTGGATAAAAAAGTGGCTTACACACAGAAGACAGAGAGTAATAGTAGACGGTGAGATTTCAAACTGGAAATCGGTTTTGAGTGGGGTACCACAGGGATCAGTATTAGGCCCTATACTGTTTTTAATATGTATAAATATCTAGCGAAGTACTAAAATTTGCAGATGACACAAAAGTATTCAGAAAGGTTACAAATGATACAGATAAACAAAGTTTACAGGATGATCTAGATAAATTAGTTAAATGGTCAGAAAAATGGCAAGTGTTATTCAATTTTGGGAAGTGTAAATGTATACACATAGGACATGGAAACATGGACGAAGAATATAAAATGGGGGATGCTGTACTAGGTAGAACCACACAAGAAAAGGACTTAGGAGTAACATTTAGTGCTGACATGAAAGTTTAAGAGCAATGTGGGATTGCTGCTTCAAAAGGAAATCAAATTCTAGGGCTAATTAGGAGAACTATCATGTATAAGGAGAAACAGCTAATTGTACCCCTGTACAAAGAAATAGTTAGACCTCATTTGGAATATTGTATTCAAGCATGGAGGCCATATCGTAAAAAGGACATAGACAAGCTAGAAAGAATACAACGAAGAGCCACCAAAATGATTCCAGAATTGAGAGACCTTAGTTACGAAAGTCGCTTATTACAATGTGGTTTGACAACACTAAAGACCAGGAGACTAAGAGGAGACCAAATAGAAGTATTTAAAATAGTTAACGATTATGAGGATGTTGATAGGAATATGTTCTTGAAACTTAAAGAAGGCAGTAGAACCAGAGGACACAAAGCAGCATTAGTTAAGGAGCAGTGTAGGTTGGACATGAGAAAGTACTCTTTCTCACAGAGGGTGATAAATGAATGGAACAAACTGCCAAATGATTGTGTTAATACTAGTAGTGTGAATATGTTTAAAAATAGAATTGACATTTGATAAGGGTGGGCTACACATAGATGAGAAAATTGTTGGACTCTCGATAAGCCAATGGCTTCCTTGTCCACTTGCCATCTGGAACTTGTTGTTTGGGATGGCAATCTTGTTAAACAAACTAGAACAGCTTATCGATTATGAACTGCTTAACCCCTTTTGTTTTGGTGGCCTTCCCAGCTTGGGTTTCCCGAGTATTTGATCGAAATAGAAGTAGTTTATATTATTATATTATATTGGGTGTATCAACATTTTGTTCGCTGTCGTATTTTAACCTGCTTTGGTGTGTTTGCCGAGTTTACTCTGTGAGCAGATGACAGTACGCTGCAACATTCTCATCTCTGCCCCTAGTGGGTGGAATAGATCTGACGTAGCCGCAGCTGCAAACGTAATTATTACGTCAGACCTCGTGGACGGAGTATGTGGGCGTCTGGTCGTTAACCTGGGAGAATAAAAACATTTGTTTGTTTTTATTAGATATCTGGATTTGCCATCTTGTCTGTTCGGGTCGTGACATTTTAGGAATGTTTTCTGTTGGGATAAAGTCTCGAAAGGTTCAGTGATAAACAACAAGAACACAATTAGAAAAATGGCGATTTACTTACTTTTATATATTTTATATATTACTTATATAAGACTACATATATATATATATATATATATATATATATATATATATATATATATATATATATATATATATATATATATATATATATATATATAATCTCATATATGTATCGTGTGTGTGTATATATATATATATATATATATATATATATATATATATATATATGTATCATATGTATATTATATGTATATATATGTATATATATATCCGTGTCCTGTGGAAAAAACTATAAAGTTAAATGATGACTATTAGTGATAAAACCGCAACATCACGTAACACCATTCACGTGACACCATTCACGTAGTATGACGGTAGATGACGAATAATATTTGAAGATAAACTTCTAATGAATTATTTCTAGCACATTTTGGTGCTTCTTGGTGACAGTAAACAGATGGCGTGTCACGGAAGACGTGTAGCGAGGTTAGTAAGCCCGCGTGTCAGTTTTAAATCTTAAATTAACATAATCTCTTAAATTTTTTATTAGCCCCGATTCAAATCGACTGTCAAATAAGAACATTTATCTGGTTACGGGACGTACCCCTTACTATGGTATCCGAGCATGCCTGGTGCGTAGCCTGATACTGAAGCGAACATCTCTTTTGGTGGCTGCCCCGCCAATGACTGCGGGAGGTGGGAGGAAAGTACTCGCCCCCGCCAATGACTGCGGGAAGCGGGAGGAAAGTACTCGCCCCCGCCAGTAACTGCGGGAGGAAAGTACTCGCCCCCGCCAGTAACTGCGGGAGGAAAGTACTCGCCCCCGCCAGTAACTGCGGGAGGAAAGTACTCGCCCCCGCCAGTAACTGCGGGAGGCGGAAGGAAAGTACTCGCCCCCGCCAGTAACTGCGGGAGGAAAGTACTCGCCCCCGCCAGTAACTGCGGGAGGAAAGTACTCGCCCCCGCCAGTAACTGCGGGAGGCGGGAGGAAAGTACTCGCCCCCTCCAGTAATTGCGGGAGGCGGGAGGAAAGTACTCGCCCCCGCCAGTAACTGCGGAAGGCGGGAGGAAAGTACTCGCCCCCGCCAGTAACTGCGGGAGGAAGGTACTCGCCCCCTCCAGTAACTGCGGGAGGAAAGTACTCGCCCCCGCCAGTAACTGCGGGAGGCGGGAGGAAAGTACTCGCTCCAAGTGAACCAACTGTGATTTACGTCAGCGATGGTGTCCGTGAAATGGTCACGTAACACTACCATCAACGACGGCTGGGTCAATAATAACGAGTTTATCGGTCATTATATAAGAGCGACTGACACAAACGAAGCAACGCTGTCATTACCATGTGTATAATTGCAAATTATCTAACCGCGCACCAAATTAAAGCAGCACCATTAAGTGGAGTAATTTCTGGATTTCCTGTAAGGCGACCAATGACCATGCTCAGCCAATGCCGGACCGCCATTCTCGAGACGGGCTATCGTACTATTAAGTCGTGATTTATGTCTTCGTTACTACATTACAACTCCCCCCTGAATTGATTTAGCCCATTTATTTTAACTCTTATAGGTGCCCTGCGCACCTATAAGAGTTAAAATAAATGTAGCCATGCATTGGGTTAAAATAGACACGATGTTGGATCAAGCCTTGATGCATGTGTTAGCGTGTACACGTGTTGGCGTGTACATGTGTTGGCGTGTACATGTGTTGGCGTGTGCATGTGCTCGGCATATGCACTTGATCCAAGCACCATGCGTAGGCGGCAGTTTCCCAACATCTTGATTAACATCAACATCTTGTTTGTTCTCCTCAGGTACTTCCGTTGATGGCTCATAGCCTCCACAAGAGGGTGTACTTGCATTAACTAAAGCAGGCCGCCATTCGACGAATGTTTTAAGCAGCCCTTCGTATCTTCGTTCCTTTTTCCTGACATGTCCCGTGGTTTTCCATTTCGCAGAGACGTGCCAATTTATCAAGGATGTTGCTATGTTGGCGCCAATATTTATGTTTATTGGCTGAAGCAAGACATTGTACCGCAGTTCCACAGTAGGGGAGGCCGGGGCTAGTTGTTGCAATTTTCAGTTAGTCACTTTTTGTGAAAAGTATTATTTCTGTCAACGTATACATTACAATTATTATTCGTGTTAATAAAATGTACCAGTCTATTGATATTCCATATTGTAGTTAGGTGGATATGTGAAGTTTCAAAGGCGCGGTCGACTTTGTGTGAAATCATAAAACTATTAACTGAGTTAATGCTTGTTCAAGCATTTACTGGAGTGAAAATTGAAATGCTGAAAAATCACGATTTTGTTCCTTGGTGAAATTTCGTAACTTTGTCATGTGACCGATCAGGGGACGGAGGTCACAGTGAGAGGATGGAGGTCACGCCCATGATCAACATTGACCCATACAATGTTTACCATTTTGGATATCCACTATTTTAACCATAACCAGATCTAACGACTAAAGTCAATTCTTTCGATGATTTGAATAGGCATTTTCTATTAAATCGACTGCGGATTTTACATAAACTATTCACACATTGCATATTTGAACATGATTTGCGATAGGCTAAATCAGTCGAGGAAGCAGTTTTAAATAAGTTTTGTTCTTTCAGTCATTGTCAGCACATAACTCCGCTGACTGAGTCATAGTCAGGTGTAGCAACTTGCCCAATACAATTGTAATAACTCCCCCCCAAAAAAATGGTGTAGTTGAATGCACGTGGACGATAGCAAATCCTGTTTTTTTTCCAGTTTAGCTTCTACTTGGCATAACCCCATATAATATATAGGAGATATATTTCAAGTTTCATTAACGAAACCTAAAAAAGTGGTTGCCTGAGATAATATTATGTGGGCATACAAAAAGGTCACCTCGTTAATTTCGTCTCCTTAACTCCCGATTTTGTACAGTGTGTCTGCTGGCGTACTTCCAACGCTGGCGTACTTCCAACGCTGGCGTACTTCCAACGCTGGCGTACTTCCAACCAACTAGTGTCGATGGCATCTCCGTAAGTGTGCTATGTTTTCGTAAAACGACCCTGCAACAACTTGTCCCTGTATACAACTATCCCCAGTCTTTCCTGTATGTGATTATTGGATGTTTAGGCACTTTCTGAAGTCGTAGTCTTGTGAGTATATGTCCACTTTGAACCGTTGTGCTGCAGCTGCTATACCACGTGACACCGTCAGTGTGTATTGTGTGACTGCACACTAGGGCTGACTCGTGTACACGCTTGTTGTAGTTCAGTGTTATTTGTCGTCGTAGTGTTGAACGTAGCAGTGGCCATGGTCAGAACACGTCTTTCTACGACCTGTTGAGCAAGGTACAGTGTTAGGGAATCTTTTGTTCCATTGGAAAACAGGAAAAGGTGTTTGTTTTTAATGGGATTGAAACGTCCACTACACAAGATTTTGTGTGTTTGTCCCTTCCTCGTGCCTGAGTGCGCACACATATACGCACGTACACGTACACGTACACGTACACGTACACGTACACGCGCGCACACACAGAAACATACACACGGGATGTATAGCACGTAGACAGAGGGGGGGGGGAGATTCAACAGTGGACGACAGATGTGAACATGGCACGTATGGAGAGCTCCTTGGTCTTCAGAGAGCTCTCTGGGCTTAAATTTTGGATGCTTTCAAAAATGGTGATTGGAGTTTTCGTTAGGTCCAACATTGTAAATCAGTACGATTTCGGTCGAGTTTCTCTATAAAATTATAAATGTAACATAGATGTTCAATTTTATTATATAAAATCTAGATGTCTGTAGTAGATCTTACGAAGGTAAGAACAACCAAATTAGAATGAAAAAGACAACGACTTACAATGACGTTTACAACGACGTGAACGTTTACAACGACATGACCGTTTACAATGACGTGAACGTTTACAACGACATGACCGTTTACAATGACGTGAACGTTTGCAAAGCCAATCCGTGTGAGTGAACAACAATTCCACGGATATCTGTGAAGGCAATGTCCAACGATTAATTTATACATTATTTTCTTATCTACAAACGTCCAATGGCACAACCCTTGGGTCAGTAGCGTCTCTCCTTGGATCATTAATCGGAATTCAATTATATACAGTCTACGCCGAGCCGAGAATAGTTACAAAGGCCTATCACGTAATTGTCTGTGGTGTAATATCGACCGTTGCTGCTGACCAATGCAATGGTCCGTAAACATTCGACTTCTGCAAGAGACTATCGCAATTATTGTTTCTAACTTGACGCCTTAAGTAATTGGGTCAATAGCCACCTTTTCTCGAGATCTTAAAGGTTTCTCCTCAATTCGATTTTTTCGCAAGTCTCATTAAAATTTTTTTTTTGCGAAAAGTCAAACCTACCTAGTATCCACTACAACATGCCAACTCGTTTGTGCAACTTTTGTATGTTGTTTTTGTTAAATCACCAGATAAACTATTAAATTACTTAATGCTTGTTCAAGCATTAAGTGAAGTGAAAATCAAAATGCTGAAAAATCCCGATATTCACCCTTGGTGAAAGTTCGTATCTTTGTAATGTGATCGTCGAGAGGATGGAAGTCTCGCCCATGATCGGCATTGACGCGCACAGTATTTACCATTTTGGATATCCAGTATTTTGATCCTTGCCAGATTTAACGACAAATCTTTTGATGATTTGAAAAAAAATAGGCATTTTTTATTAATCAGACTACGCACATTACACAAACTAGTCACATACTACACGTTACTTAAACTAGTCACATACTACACATTACTTAAACTAGTCACACACTACACATTACTTAAACTAGTCACATACTACACATTACTTAAACTAGTCACACACTACACATTACTTAAACTAGTCACATACTACACATTACTTAAACTAGTCACACACTACACATTACTTAAACTAGTCACACACTACACATTACTTAAACTAGTCACACACTACACATTACTTAAACTAGTCACACACTACACATTACTTAAACTAGTCACACACTACACATTACTTAAACTAGTCACATACTACACATTACTTAAACTAGTCACACACTACGCATTACTTAAACTAGTCACACACTACACATTACTTAAACTAGTCACATACTACACGTTACTTAAACTAGTCACATACTACATATTACTTAAACTAGTCACACACTACACATTACTTAAGGTAGTCACATACTACACATTACTTAAACTAGTCACACACTGCACATTACTTAAACTAGTCACATACTACACATTACTTAAACTAGTCACACACTACACATTACTTAAACTAGTCACACACTACACATTACTTAAACTAGTCACACACTACACATTACTTAAACTAGTCACACACTACACATTACTTAAACTAGTCACATACTACACATTACTTAAACTAGTCACACACTACACATTACTTAAACTAGTCACACACTACACATTACTTAAACTAGTCACACACTACACATTACTTAAACTAGTCACATACTACACGTTACTTAAACTAGTCACATACTACACATTACTTAAACTAGTCACACATTACACATTACTTAAACTAGTCACATACTACACATTACTTAAACTAGTCACACACTACACATTACTTAAACTAGTCACATACTACACATTACTTAAACTAGTCACACACTACACATTACTTAAACTAGTCACATACTACACATTACTTAAACTAGTCACGCACTATACATTACTTAAACTAGTCACACACTACACATTACTTAAACTAGTCACATATTACACATTACTTAAACTAGTCACACACTACACATTACTTAAACTAGTCACACACTACACATTACTTAAACTAGTCACACACTACACATTACTTAAACTAGTCACACACTACACATTACTTAAACTAGTCACATACTACACATTACTTAAACTAGTCACACACTACACATTACTTAAACTAGTCACACACTACACATTACTTAAACTAGTCACACACTACACATTACTTAAACTAGTCACACACTACGCATTACTTAAACTAGTCACACACTACACATTACTTAAACTAGTCACATACTACACGTTACTTAAACTAGTCACATACTACATATTACTTAAACTAGTCACACACTACACATTACTTAAGGTAGTCACATACTACACATTACTTAAACTAGTCACACACTGCACATTACTTAAACTAGTCACATACTACACATTACTTAAACTAGTCACACACTACACATTACTTAAACTAGTCACACACTACACATTACTTAAACTAGTCACACACTACACATTACTTAAACTAGTCACACACTACACATTACTTAAACTAGTCACATACTACACATTACTTAAACTAGTCACACACTACACATTACTTAAACTAGTCACACACTACACATTACTTAAACTAGTCACACACTACACATTACTTAAACTAGTCACATACTACACGTTACTTAAACTAGTCACATACTACACATTACTTAAACTAGTCACACATTACACATTACTTAAACTAGTCACATACTACACATTACTTAAACTAGTCACACACTACACATTACTTAAACTAGTCACATACTACACATTACTTAAACTAGTCACACACTACACATTACTTAAACTAGTCACATACTACACATTACTTAAACTAGTCACGCACTATACATTACTTAAACTAGTCACACACTACACATTACTTAAACTAGTCACATATTACACATTACTTAAACTAGTCACACACTACACATTACTTAAACTAGTCACACACTACACATTACTTAAACTAGTCACACACTACACATTACTTAAACTAGTCACACACTACACATTACTTAAACTAGTCACATACTACACATTACTTAAACTAGTCACACACTATACATTACTTAAACTAGTCACACACTACACATTACTTAAACTAGTCACATACTACACATTACTTAAACTAGTCACATACTACACATTACTTAAACTAGTCACACACTACACATTACTTAAACTAGTCACACACTACACATTACTTAAACTAGTCACATACTGCACGTTACTTAAACTAGTCACATACTACACATTACTTAAACTAGTCACACACTACACATTACTTAAACTAGTCACATACTACACATTACTTAAACTAGTCACACACTACACATTACTTAAGCTAGTCACACACTACACATTACTTAAACTAGTCACACACTACACATTACTTAAACTAGTCACATACTACACATTACTTAAACTAGTCACACACTACACATTACTTAAACTAGTCACATACTACACATCTGGACATGAGTGAACCGGATTCGCGATGGGCTGGACCAGTTGAGTAAGCAGCTTTAACGCACCTATGTACTTTTGAGAAGAAGCCACGACAAAGGTGGGAAGGGGTCATCACAGATGTCTTCAGAACGGTGACTTCGGTTGGAAGAATAGCTCGGCTTCGCAAAGAGATTTGGACAGCGACTCCTGAACAGGATTTGCAAATTGAAGATATATTTTAACATATCCTTGCGTCCATTAATATATGTGTGCCATTCTACAATAATGTGAAACCAAACGGAATCAACTCCACTTCTTATTGCGTCATATTCAGGCTCAATTGTTCACATTAATGTAGAATGACCGAAAGTGATTTTGTAAATATTGCCGCATATCTCCCAAGTGTACGCGCTCTCCGAAGTGCTGGGGGGAGGGAGGGTAGAACATATGTGTCTTGTGAACAAGATATGTCCACCTTGAACCCTTCTCCTGCAGTATGTATCTCACGCACAACCTTGCGTCTGCTCCTCGTGAGTGCTCGCTTCAATACGCAATGAGGACTGCAGTAGACAACCGACAATTAACGTCCACGTAGCGCACTATTGATGGACGCAAACGCAACCAACGAAGCTGGGTGATGCAAGAATCTCGCTCAGTAGTCTGTGACATGTTCGACCAGACCAGTGGGAATGGCTGCTAAAGCCTCAGTTTGTCGAACGTCGGGATCTTGAACAGTCTGCACTGTGCACTGCTCGGTTAGTAGTGTGTACTGTCTGACCGTGTTGTTTTTAGATTTAACAAGACAAGATTGCCATCCAATTCAAAGGCCCAGATGGCAAGTGGACAAGGAATCCATTGGCTTATCGAGAGTCAAAAATTGCTTCATCTATGTGTAACCCGCCCTCTTGAGATATGTGTCGAACTTGCTTTTAGACATATTAACGCTACATACACAATATGTGTCGACCTTGCTTTTAGACATATTAACGCTACATACACAATATGTGTCGACCTTGCTTTTAGATATATTAACGCTACATACACAATATGTGTCGACCTTGCTTTTAGACATATTAACGCTACATACACAATATGTGTCGACCTTGCTTTTAGACATATTAACGATACATACACAATATGTGTCGACCTTGCTTTTAGACATATTAACGCTACATACACAATATGTGTCGACCTTGCTTTTAGACATATTAACGCTACATACACAATATGTGTCGACCTTGCTTTTAGACATATTAACGCTACATACACAATATGTGTCGACCTTGCTTTTAGACATATTAACGCTACATACACAATATGTAGATGATTTGTTCGATGTGAGATTGAGTACTTCCTGATATCAAATCTACCCTGATCCTTTACTAAGGTTACCTCATGTCCTTTAGTTCTACTATCTTTCCTTCTTGAGAACAAAATATTTCTATAAATATTTTCTTTCATTATCTTAAAAACTTAAATCTGATCTCCTCTTAACCTCTCTTTATTGGGTTGTTAAACCACGTTCTTTTAGCTTAGACGTTCTTTTAGTTTAGACGTTCTTCATAACTAAGGTCTCTCAATTTTGGAATAATTTTTGTTGCTCTCCTCCGTATTCGTACAAGCGTAGAGTAGGGTGGGGCAATACGCCTACTTTTTTGGGAAATCGACTCAAGGGAAAACCTTTTAGATATATCTCTGATATATTGGATGTATCACCTAGTTTATTAACTTAGCTGAAAATCTTGTATTGACATTTTCGATGTTCAATATCACAGAAAAAAGTTATAGCCATTTTAGCAGAGGTCCTGAAAATGGGCGTTTTGCCCCAGGGGTGGGGCAAAACGCCCGCCCCTGGGCGTTATGCATTAATCAGCCTCATTTAATTATTAGTTTACTTATTTCGCATTACCAAAGTGATGGTATTATTAGTACACTTCAGTATCGCGAAACCTTGATGCACATCATAGTAAAATTTGTTGTTATAATTTTATTAAGAACCGTGAGTGAAATTGTTAATTAATTAGCTCCTTTTTTCTGAAATTCAACAAGTGCGTTATATTGTATGTTTATCATAAACTGTCATACGCAGGCGGAACTTATCAACTCGTCTACTCACTTTCAGACTCAAATCTGACAGATAATAGTACGTCCCACCCTGTGCGTTTTGCCCCCACTAATGTTGGCCTTTTTGCCCCACACTTTCGATATTAAACTTTCACCATCTGTATATTACTGGCTTTTATCACTCGCATCCACAACATTCACAACATTAATGATTACATATTTGTCTACTGCAGACACTCAACGCGTTGTCTCAGTTTCTTGTGGTTACTGCCCACAAAACGACTTTTAGGGTGACCATTTTTATAATTGATAGAATCAACAGTTTAACGTAAAAAAAAATATCACGTGAATTTCGTTTTCTGCCACCGTATTCTAACCAAATGTGAAGAACTGTAAGTGGCTTCATTTGGCGATCTCGAAATTCTTATTTTCGCGCTGTGAAACTAGTTAGGGGATGGGCTTTATGCCCCAAAACTTGCGTTATGCCCCAGGCTACTCTATCTATATCCTTCTTACAATGTGGTCTCCACGATTGTATACAATATTCTAGATGAGGCCTAACTATTGCTTTATACAGAGGTATGATTAGCTTTTTTCCTTGCATATTATATTTCTCCTAATCAACCCAAGATTTTGATTACCCTTTGAAGCTGCAATACCACACTGCTCTGAAACCTTCATATCAACGCTTATTGTAACTCCTAAGTCCTTTTCTTTTACGATAGTACCTAGAACAGTATCTCCCATTTTATAGTTTACATCAAAGTTCCCATGTTCTGTATGTAGGCATTTACATTTCCCTAAATTTAATACCATTTTTCAGACCATTTAACTAATTTGTCTAGATCGTTTTATAAATGTGGTTTATCACCATCGATGTTAACTTTTCTAAACCCTTCTGTGTCATCCGCAAATTTCAGTACGTTGCTTGTTATATTATTGTCCAAGTCATTGATATATATTAAGAATACTAAAGGTCCTAATATTGATCCTTGTGGTACCCCACTCAAAACTGATTTCCAGTTTGAAACCTCCCCATCTACTACAACACGCTGTCTTCTCTCAGTCAGCCATTGTTCTATCCAGTTAATTATGCCTTCCCGATACCATGGGCTTTTAATTTAAGTAGTAATCTTTGATGTGGCACTTTGTCGAAAGCTTTCTGAAAATCTAAGTAGATAATATCTACTGGTGATCCAACGTCTATCCATTTAGTGATTTTTTCCAAAGAACATGACCTCGCTTTTAGGAATCCATGTTGAGATGGATTTAATAATGTATGCCTAACAAGGAAGACCACCATATGTTTTTTAATTAACCTTTTTTATAATTTACAAATCTCTGATGTTTGCTTCTTTCCATTCAAAGGAACCACTCCCTCTATTAATGACAAGTTGAGCACTCTTGCAAGTGGTATACTGGTTTGTTCTATTGTTTCCATTAGTAGTTTTTGAGGAATCCCATCCATTCCCGGTTATTTATTATCCTTCATTGCCTTTATTTTCTTAGCTACCATTTCTTGAATTTTACCTAAGTATAATATCGTTTGCAATGAAAACGACACGTTTTTCGTATGTTTTCAATGTTATCATACTGTGACCTATCGTTCTAATCGTGTGTGTGTGTGTGTGTGTGTGTGTGTGCGTGTGCGTGTGCGTGTGCGTGTGCGTGTGCGTGTGCGTGCGCGTGCGCGTGCGCGTGCGCGTGCGCGTGCGCGTGCGCGTGCGCGTGCGCGTGCGTGCGTGTGTTTGTGTGTGCGTGCGTGCGATAACTAATTCTCGTTAAAAACAAGTCCGCCTCAGCGACAACGCCGACTGCAGTTTAGATAAAAACAAATTGGCGCTGGGCCACGGAGCGTGCACGGAGCAGCTGTCCGAGCGTCTCGCCTCGCGCCTACTTCCGTCGAGTGTGTCAGTGCATTCATGGTTTATTAAACACCTGTTCTGCTCTGCTCTTTGTCACGTCATCCGTGTAACCGTAACGTGCCGCAACAATTACTTACATTGCACATCGCAATAGTCAAACTGGATATATTTATGTATTTAGGCACCACCATTTGAAGGTCAATAATATGTGAAAATTAATAGCACAAAGTCACATACAGTTAACATAATTATTTATTTAAATTTTGTTGTGCGTGTTCATACCTGCGTGCGGCGTTCGTACGTGCGTGCCTGCGTGCGTGCCTGCGCGCGTGCGTTATGGCATGCTGTGCTGCGCTACAGCGCTATGCTATATGCAATGCTACGTTAGCTGTGCGACAGATGTATTCTGAATTTGGACAAAAGATGCGTACGTTTTGGTTTTTGCTAGTGTGGAACCAGACAGAAGCGACACAGAATGTAGACCAGAAATATTGCGCATTGATAAATTCTAAAGTGTACTCTGTTTTTCAAAGAATAAAATAGTTTTACCAATTCAGTGGAATATACTAGATAAGACGATTCACCATGAGTGTGAGCGTGCGCGTGCATGCGTGTGTGCGCGTGTGCGTGTGCTTGCGTGTGCATCTCGGGCGCCAAGCTCGATTTTTTTCTCGAAATTCACCCCGCTATCACCCCTTTCTACGAACAACCGAATTACCCTTTGTAGTTATTACGTACAACTGTCCACAACGCCACTCCAACAATGACGTACAACTGTCCACAACGCCACTCCAATAATGACGTACAACTGTCCACAACGCTACTCCAACAATGACGTACAACTGTCCACAACGCCACTCCAACAATGACGTACAACTGTCCACAACGCCACTCCAACAATGACGTACAACTGTCCACAACGCCACTCCAACAATGACGTACAACTGTCCACAACGCCACTCCAACAATGACGTACAACTGTCCACAACGCCACTCCAACAATGACGTACAACTGTCCACAACGCCACTCCGACAATGACGTACAACTGTCCACAACGCCACTCCGACAATGACGTACAACTGTCCACAACGCCACTCCAACAATTACGTACAACTGTCCACAACGCTACTCCAACAATGACGTACAACTGTCCACAACGCCACTCCAACAATGACGTACAACTGTCCACAACGCCACTCCAACAATGACGTACAACTGTCCACAACGCCACTCCAACAATGACGTACAACTGTCCACAACGCCACTCCGACAATGACGTACAACTGTCCACAACGCCACTCCGACAATGACGTACAACTGTCCACAACGCCACTCCAACAATTACGTACAACTGTCCACAACGTTACTCCAACAATGACGTACAACTGCCCACAACGCCACTCCAACAATGACGTACAACTGTCCACAACGCCACTCCAACAATGACGTACAACTGTCCACAACGCCACTCCAACAATGACGTACAACTGTCCACAACGCCACTCCAACAATGACGTACAACTGTCCACAACGCCACTCCAACAATGACGTACAACTGTCCACAACGCCACTCCAACAATGACGTACAACTGTCCACAACGCCACTCCAACAATGACGTACAACTGTCCACAACGCCACTCCAACAATGACGTACAACTGTCCACAACGCCACTCCAACAATGACGTACAACTGTCCACAACGCTACTCCAACAATGACGTACAACTGTCCACAATGCTACTCCAATTTACAATGACGTACAACTGTCCACAACGCTACTCCAACAGTGACGTACACTTGCTGATAACGTCAAACGTCTTTTCCGGGGTTTCGTCATACGAGGGCAATGCGTCGCTTAACTGCAAGTATTACGTCGCAAATTCGAGAGTTGGAAAGAATCAGTCACGACATTGACGATGTTGACTTGGCAGAACCAAGTACGAACGCATAGGTGGATATTTATGTGATAACGTGGAGTATCCTGAAACTTGGTCAACTCGAACTACCAAGTTACCTCGGCCGGATGAACGCCATTTCTTACTAGTATATAATTTAATGAATGTCACTAAAAGCATCCAGTGTGAAAATTATTCACCTGACATTCAGAAATAACCACATTATCTATTTGAGAATATTCGTTCAGATAAAGTAGTTAAACAAACCAACCGGGCACATTGATTTAAATGTTTTTTATCATAAAATCATGTTGTGTAATACAGTATACTACTACTGTAGTACATTATATTACTATAGTATATGATATCTATTCTCATCGCCCAAATGTATTTTAAAGAACTACAATTTAGTACGTCACAGCCCCTCTGCAGATGTCGTCATCACCCATCGCTCGCGTGAGACATCGCTACTGTTTATGTTTCAATCGCTCATCTCAGTTCTAATTAAGAATTAAGATGTTCTGCGTTCAACAAGGTTTTCCTAGTAAACCACTGGCGTAATATTCTTAATTGTAGTTACGTTATGTTTGAGTAATTCTTATAGGTGCAAAGGCCCAAAACTGTGATAAGGCCTGCATAAAACTGTTCTGTTTGCATAGTTTCATTGATGAAAGTGCATGCAATGCAAGACACCACAATGGGCTGTTTAATAACATGTTCCAGCGCATTATTTATTTAAAGGTCGACATATTAGGGAGTATCCCCAAGTGAAGGGTAATCACGGGAATCAAACAAATATAGCCACGTGACAGCGGAAAATTCCGACAAACGCGTATGTTTCGGTAGTAAAGAAACGATTTTTTTTGGTGTTTTGGGTTTGTTTTTTGTTGTTGTTGCAAATTTAGACATATAAAGTACAATACGGGCTAATAATGTAATATAATAGTGCATGACACAACAACATGACAGGGAAAGAAGCGAGACCACGAGAGTACACGTCACATTTATTTCATACACAGTTTCGAGAAAATCATAATAGCACACACAATGATTACATTTAAAACGGCGACATAGGTAGTTGTAGACAAACCATCTTGTTTCTTGTAATAATATTTCTGTACAATCCGTTGTTTTACAACTGCATGCGTGAATGACACGGCACTGTGGTGGCGTCCGGTGTGGAATCATAGCGGAGGAGTTCATGTTAATATGCGTTTAACGCGCGCCATGGCAACTGTGGAGTACCGAGCGTTCAGGGGAACATAATCTACCGAAGGTGTCGCTGCACCGTGTAACACAATAATATGACTGACTCGTTAGATGCGCTCACACGCGTGTGGAGATAAAATTTACGTGAAACGACTTCCGCGGATTTCGTCTACCGCGGAGAACGGATGTTCCCCATCGAGCAATAAACACGTAATTGGCTGCAATCACTCTCACTTTCCCTTCCTTTCCTTGCGACGAGCCCGCTTCCTCTTCCTTCTCTCCCGTCTCGCGTCGGCCGCCTTCGTCGCCGCTGCCCGGGACTTCTTGCTAGACTTGGGCAGCTTCAGCTTCAACAGGCCGTGTTTCCTGGAGCGTCGACGTCGGTCACGACGCTTCCTTTGTCGGCGCTGTTTGCGTCGCTTCTTCTTCTTCTTGTCCTTCTTCTTGCGTCGCACCGTCTGCTTATTGTTGCGGCGTTTCGGCTTCTTCGATTTGCGCGGTTTCTTCTGGTTGTTTGCTCTGGCGATTTTTCTCGCCTTCCGTTTGCGCTGTTTCTCGGCGAAACACCTGCTCAGAGACTGTATGCCGATCTTCGTCGAAGTGGCGCACTCGGCAATCTAAGGAGAAACAGTTCTATGTACACGTTATGTGGGGAATACTCATGCGCAATTCCACAATACTGTGAACAGAAAGAAGAAAAACGCACTCACAACTAGAAGTGCAGAAAATAAAAAAAAATGTGTTTCTCAGCGAAGTTTGGACTTGGTCTCAACCGACTGTGAGACTAAAACCGTCAGTTACATGGGATCCACGAAGTCTCCTTCACAGGACAAAACATTTCCTATTGACATGAATTTTCTTATGGTTAATAATTTAAAGATGTCCGACAAACAACTATGTACCATGAAAATTCATGTCAATATGACATGATTCTGTCATGTGAAAGAAACTACGTAGACACCATGTTGCGTGCACTGTTCAGCAACGTGTGGCCCTCGCCATGACATACCATAAGACACGGTGAACAAGTAATTTGTTTAATTTCATAGTTCGTTGGGATCAAGACCTACTTTTGCTAGTGCACCAAAATTTAGTCGTTTTCTGCACTTCCATTTATGCTATGTCTGACAACTATTTTTTCCGTAACCTCAATTTCTACGTAGTCTCGATAGCTTACCCATTTCCAATAAGAAATTTGTATATTTATACATGCCTTATTTTTATCGATTAAGCAACATATAAGTTATAAATTACGCACATATCGCCCATCGATTCGAAGCGCATAGGCGAATACCTGTCACATATCACTCAATGCGTCCGTTGCAAAACAACGATCAAATGTGAGTTAATTGCACGTAAAGTAACAAATGCTTCAAAGTTGATGGACAATCCCCGTCGCCAGGCATTTCGACCAATTGGATGTCTCGTACAGTGACGTGAACGGGGACGGATCATTAGTTATTTTCCCACTTTCTCATTGGCGGCCACGTTAACTGTTTAAAGATGTTCGCAAATTTATATTTTTTTATTCTTCTTAAAATCAACTCTGTTTTTTCTGTCCAGAAATTAACATACAAGATGCTCCCATCAAATGTTTTCCAAAATAACTACATCATGTCTTGCACAAGGGATCCTACAGTCACTGACACACGCATATATTGATAGCCCCAATAGAAATGTTGATCTGGGCGCATCATAAGTGTACCTCAAATACGGCTATATCCCTAGTCAAAACTATAAAATAAATTCATTCGTATGACCTGAACTCGGAAGTGAAATAATGATATGTCCCCGAATAGCCCTTCATACCCATCAAACAATGCGCTGCCAAGCAACGATGACTCGTGTGTGACGCCACGAACCTGGAGGAAGCAGCGAGATTTGTAGAGGACGTCGTCTCCGCCGCAGACCTTGCGCCCGCGCGACTGTCGCTTGCAGTAGAGAGAGCTCGGGCAGCGACACATCGGGATGCCCTGAATGTTGAGCACGCACATCTGATAGTCAGGACACTCGATCTTGTTACAGGCCGCCGGCATCGTCGAGACAGCTGCAGGGAGAGAGAACATGGAGGCATACGACGTAGGAAGAATACTGTGATAACTCTTTCGTGTGTGTGTGTGTGTGTGTGTGTGTGTGTGTGTGTGTGTGTGTGTGTGTGTGTGTGCGTGCGTGCGTGTGTGCATGCGCGTGTGTGTGTGCGTGTGTCCGTGTGTGTGTGCGTGCGTGAGATGTGCGCGCGCGAGTGCTTGTGTGCGTGCTTGTGTGCGTGCGTGCGTGCGTGCGTGCGTGCGTGCGTGCGTGCGTGCGTGCGTGCGTGCGTGCGTGCGGTCCATAATTTACGTATAACTGATACGTTGACTACGAAAGAGATTTGACGTCGCTGTAAACAGTCTTTTGATATACTTACATTCGTTTTCTATCTAAACTAGCATCTTAATTTGATATGCGTTCTACAGTTGCTAGCAGTTACTTCAAGTAAAGTAGGGTACATACTTGTGCATTATGACACGTGTGCTGCGCACATACGTAGAGGTCTAGTGGTTTGTTGGCAGTACGCCTATATATAACTGTCAGTGAGTGATCCCTCGTGTACGAAGAAAACAACCGATTTGTTTGGATGACAAATGACTGGCAGTATCTTGTATACTGGCATTCTCGATAACGAAATAGTAGCACTTCACTACAACTCTATACTACATATCAGTGATAACAACTCTATACTAATCGTCGATGACAAGACAAAAAGCGACTGTTTTCATAAACACCGAATCGTCATGTTGCGCAATGTGAACTGACAGGTGTCAGTTTCAGCACTGGCTGTGTCATATCATACGTCGGCGTCCCTGTTTGTTCTACTATTCATTCATGCTAATGTGCTGGCAACAATTTCATATACGAATAAAGAGTGAATAAAATGACAAAACTGTTAAATCAAGCATTTATCATGCACATTTACGGCGAATCTCTAACATTCTTACGAACATATGAACAATAAAGCACGTTTACATGGCCATCCCACTTAATAAAAGTCTCAGACGCCTTCTTGCCCAATTTCAACTGCGAACGGCGAATACTTGATGCAGTACATGTCACTCACTTCAGCGCAGTTACATAATACATGGCTGGCGTGTTGCGTACATTGCGCTGTTTGTAGAAGCAATAGCGTAACAACTGGGATTGCTGCACGCACGTCACGTAGCGCAGCATCGTGCACATTTAAAATGGAAAAAGCCACCGCAAACATAGTATCTATGTTTACGATGCTATACTATAACGTTTACGTAAAGAGAAAGCTTTTGTTTTGAACGATGTTAACACTAGGCCGACTGACGGTACATGAATATGACGTCATCGGTTCTGTTGACGGAGTCCGACAGGAAACTGACTTTACATAACTAATGATCACTGTGTACTGACTGTTTTTCCCGTCTACTGACAATAACATGCGAACAATTCGTTAGTATGTTATTTGCACGCACACTACCAATGGAAGTCATTCAATGTGTTCCCGAGGTGCCATGCCACGTGTACCGCTTTTTCTTCATTTTACAGAATCTCCCGATTTATCGCTTTCGAGGCAAACTCTACCGCCAAACCGCAATTACAAGGTTACAAATTTGTATATACCCATTTCGAATCCAAATATACCGGCAAACCGCTGTTTCGTATTGAAAATGCATTAAGAAAGGCACCAGAAGTAAGTAAACATACGCTAACATTGAACAGTCTTATGTCAGGAAGTGAAACCCACTCTCCCGACTGCAGCGTAAGACTCGAGGCGTCAGATCTTCAGCTACGACTCTCACTTAACGAAGAGCGGCAGATCTACCGATTGTTGTGCCTTGTTACTTGGCAGATCTACCGATTGTTGTGTCTTGTTACTTGGCAGATCTACCGATTGTTGTGCCTTGTTACTTGGCAGATCTACCGATTGTTGTGCCTCGTTACTTGGCAGATCTGCGTCATTTGAGCGGTGAATTATGGTGACTTATGCAATTATGTCACACGAAAAATGCAACCACGTTCAACAACGAGTCTCCATTACATCATCACCACGACTACACATTAATATACAGAGTCGTGGTGAGCGAACCAAGAACTGTTACTCTGCGTCGACTGGTCTCTTCTGTGGAAACCGCACATTTAAAGTAGAAAGTGTATGTGAAATAATACGTATGACTACACCTGCACCGACGTATGCCTACACCTGCACCGACGTATGCCTACACCTGCACCGACGTATGCCTACACCTGCACCGACGTATGCCTACACCTGCACCGACGTATGACTACACCTGCACCGACGTATGACTACACCTGCACCGACGTATGACTACACCTGCACCTACGTATGCCTACACTTTTAACAGCAACACTACCTTCAAGTGGACGTTATCGATTATATAAATAATGGCATTATAAATGTATCGAGGTGTACAATGTGTTATATACTAGCATTATACATGTATATGTCCAGTTGAAGTGACAATGTTTTATGGAGTCAAAATTTAATACGAAATAGACGCTTTGCACTGTCTGGCGTGACGCAACATTGATTGATTCTGTTCACGCATACATAATTATGTGCACGGTCTTTACCTCAACAACGTAAAATATGTAGCTTCTAGGGAACACGTAAAGAGTAAATGTAAACGTAGAAAATGTAGAATATGTAGATTGTTGACAAACCGTTTCATATATGATAGCCACGACGACCACCGCGACCACCACCCCAACATCACCACCACCACCCCGAACACCACCACCACTACCAACACCACCACTACCCCAACATCACCACCACTACCCCAACACCACCACCCCAACATCACCACCCCACCACAACACCACCACCACTACCAACATCACCACCACCACCCCAACACCACCACCACTACCCCAACACCACCACCACCCCAATATCACCACCACTACCCCAACACCACCACCACTACCACCACCACATCACCACCACCACCCCAACACCACCACCACTACCCCAACACCACCCCAACATCACCACCACCACCCCAACACCACCACCAACACCACTACAACCCCCACCACACACCACCACCAACACTAACACCACCACCAACACCACCACCACCACCACCTCCACTACTACCAACACGACCACCACCACCACCAACACCACCACCACTACAACCCCCACCACCCACCACCACCACCACTACCACCACCTCCACTACTACCACCACCAACACCACGACCATCACCAACACCACGACCATCACCAACACCCCGACCACCACCAACACCACGACCACCACCTCCACTACTACCACCACCAACACCAATACAACGGTGCATTTTGTTGTTCATGTTGTCTTCTCTTTGTTTAAACATTCAGCAGGACAAGTTCAGTAATGTGCATTATTGAGTATTGCAGAGTTTACGTTTGCCATCAGATCAATAAAATGTAATGTGTCTTATGTAGGTAATCATGATATCTTGCTAATAACCGTTACCACTCCTTTCTATGGTTTGTTTTCAAGGGAATATATTTCGTAACCCAGATTACGTAATCCTATCAATAACGCAAAACCACACAACACTGATGTCGGAAATGTGATCTGCGGAGGTAATTCAGCGTGAAAACGCTGTAATCGATGCGTCTGTCTGGAAGGGCAGTCTAAAAACGACGACAGTCCTGGATCTGGGACTGGCGCACTGTCATGTCCACACAGACAGTACGTTCGCGTGTGCCGACAGAGTGACGTCACTGCGACTGTCCGCGCTGCCCAGTGCTAAACATAATTTTCTCATGATTGACGTGCGTGTCAACCTTGGTATTGCCGTTAAATTGCACTTGGCTGTCCGACAGATGGTTGCCGAGTAATAATTGCCGTACTAGATGAGGGTGGTTCTTTTGGCACCAAATCACTGCTGCTAATTCATCGTCAGGAGACTCGTGTGCTTCCGGGGTCGAAGTGTGAATTAATTGAATTAATAAGTTGATATCAGCGCCAATTAAACACAGTCGAGCCGCAAATTTAATGCGTTAGTTCTGCGGAATATAAAAACATTGGCGGGTGATTTGTGTCGCCAAACAAGGAAAGCCGACGGCAAAGGCCATCATAAATGGTTAAAAGTGCATTTGCGTTACTTTGTTAGTTTTTTTCGTCAACCACAACGTCACTGTGACAGGCTGCATGAGTTCAGTCTTCAAACGCACCAACGGGTTATGACCTTAGCTGAAGGCCATCGTGTGGTGATTTAATGTGCAGCTGTTGTAAAACGCAGTCTGTAAGTTCTGCAGGCGGGCGCACGGAACGGTTAACCGCTCTGACGTAATTCGTTAAAAAGCTCCCACTAATGCAGTTTTTACCAAAGTATCGTAGATTGCATAACGACGAAAGCAGAGTGTGTCAATAAAAAACATTTCGTAGGACAGTTTTAGTGCTACTGAGTGACAGAACATTTTGTCGACGGAGGAAAATAAAAATAATGATCTGTTTGCTTGCTTGCGGCTTGCTAGCTGCTCTGGATTGGCTGAAAAAACATTTTGAAATGAGAACTTATAGGCCTATGTGTTTTGAAATCAAAATGCGTTGCATGTAAGCGATTGTCGGTTATGATGCCAGTACGAAAGTAACTACCTTCATTTGGGTCGGGAATAAGAAGTTTGGACACTTAAATGTTAATCATTTTCGCGAGTGATTCCCACTAATATTGTTGGTAACTGCTACATATATATGCGAGACGATGTCGAACACAATATGGAAGCATTGTTATGTTTTTATTTATATAATCTCCATGGAGAGAGCGAGAGAGAGAGAGAGGGAGGGAGGTAGGGAGGGAGGGAGGGAGGGAGGGAGGGAGGGGAGGAAGAGGGGAAGGGAGAAGGAGAGAAGGAGAGAAAGAGAGTGGATCATATAACACGTATATATTAAAGGGAATGTACGATGATTTTCATTGGTTGACGATTGTTTTATGGGAAACTGCGACACTGAATTTATTAGCATTTATATTATATCGGTTGGTTAAAAATAATATCCATAAAAGTGTGTTAAAATCTTTCAACCCTTTACATTTTCAAAAATACACGATTTGCCAATAAAATACGCCACTTTTACGACAAATATCAGTTGTTATTGACAGACCAACACATTGTCACATTTAAAGGTTTGTTTGTCTCTGCCTCCTCCACCCCCTCCTCCACCCCCTCCCCTCCCCCATCTCTCTCTGAATGTGCGTGCGTGCTGCGTGCGTGCTGCGTGCGTGCGTGCGTTCGTGCGTGCGTGCGTGCGTGCGTGCGTGCGTGCGTGCGTGCGTATCTCTCTCCCCCGTTGGCTCTTGCAGATTCAATAATACCGGTATTTTTTTAGTTTAGCAGCACAATAAAAGGGTCCAGTTGTCTGAGACAATTTCTGAGACAATGGAGGGTTGTGAAACGGGAAGACGCGACCCAACAGCTGCAGGCTGTCTCAACCCGCCCTGTGGCTGATCCCGGGGAACAGCTGCATCTGACGAGGGGTGTAGCGTCCCTGTCAGTGGGAGATAAGCGACGTTCCCCATAAAGCCGTGGGAGGGCGGAACAAAGACCGGGTTTATAAAGTGAACGTTATTGACATGATCAATTGCACTATTCTATTTTAAATATGCCTACAAGTGAGATAGTATTTAAATTAGGTATGAAGATATATTTGTGTCTCTCATCAATTCGATGTTTTGTTCGTTTAGTTTCAGACTCCTTGCGCGAAACATCGAACATGTCTAGTATCGACTACGACATTTTGTTTTCCTTTTGTTGAAATCCATCGA